>WBZZ01000804.1:140000-192500 GCA_019918135.1 Paulinella micropora
ATTCATATATTCATATATTCTTATATTCATATATTCATACAACTACATACAACTACATACATACATACATACATACATACATACATTTAATATGCATACATACAAACGAACATATGCATACAGACACATGATATGTACGTACATACGTTCAAGGCTTCTGTACAGATCAGTTGTTCGGCTAGGAAGAAAGCGCTGTCACGACACCTGCATACATGTATGTATGTATGATATATACACACTGACACAGACGCGACGATAATGTATGTATGCATGTAAAAGGCAATGCATTAATTGTGTGTACATGTGTACCTATGTATCGATATCTATGTATGTATGTATGTATGTATGTATGCATGTATGTATGTACGTATGTATGTATCAGAGCACTTGTTCGGCTAAGAAGAAAGCGTTGTCACGGCACCTGCAAACGATATATACACACTGACACATACATACATACATACATACATACACATAATATTATACACACCATGAATGCATCGACATAAACATGCATACATACCTTTTCGTCGCGTCTGTTTCCTGACGCCTGGCCAGACTAGCCGATAAGTCCACATCAAGGGAGCGCCCGGCCCCGTTCGCTGGCGCATGCGCGCCGGAGTCCGCATCAAGGGAGCGGCCGTTTGCTTGCGCATGCGTGCCGAAGTCCGCATCAAGGGAGCGGCCGTTTGCTTGCGCATGCGTGCCGCGCACCTGTAGGACGGGATGGAGGAATGGAACTGAGGGAACAGGAGGAGCAAGAGGTCAGAGGCTGGAGGTTGGGACAGGCGCTCACGTACTTGTGTGTGTATCGATGGATATTTGCATGTATATATCTATGTATCTATGTGTCACCACCTGTTGCGTGAGAGAAAACAGTTCGCTGCTTAGATCGTTGTCGGCCTGAAGGCTGAGCCTGCAAGAGAAGAGAATAGAAGAGAGAAGAGAAGAGAAGAGAAGAGAGATGGAATATATATATATACATATAAATATATAGAGAGAGAGAGCGAAAGAGAGATAGATAGATAGAGAGAGAGAGAGAGAGAGAGAGAGCAAACAGACAGATAGACAGAAAAACAGAAGCACAAGGCTGAAAGAGAGGACCTGGCTTCAGGTTCAGAAAGCACAGAGAGAGAGAGAGAGAGAAGAGAGAGAAGAGAGAGAGGGAGAGAGAGAGAGAGGAGAGAGAGAAAGAGAGAGGGAGAGAGAGAAGGGGAGAGAGAGCAAAAGAAGCACAAGGCTGAAAGAGAGGGACCTGGCTTCAGGTTCAGAAAGCAGAGAGAGAGAGAGAGAGAGCAATCAGAAAGACAAAAAGACAGAAGCACAAAGCTGAACGAGAGGGACCTGGCTTCAGGTTCAGGAAGCGCGGAAAAGAGAGCAGATGTGAGCCCGATGGCAAGAACGAGGCCAAGGAAGGCGAAAAACGCGAACGTTAACCAAGCATGGCAGTCCTTCTTGCTTTTCAACGCCCCTAATTAATAAAACATACAACGACAACAGCAACCACCACCACCAGCACAAGCACAACATTTCCTTTCGCTGAGATTGATAGGGAAGAACAGACATACACCACAGTCCTCACCGAACGTAACCAGCACCTGGCACAACACGAAAACACAGCGCCGCGCTGCTCCAGTAGTATAATATACTTTTTTTAAGGTCATTTTTCGTGCCTCAAAATGACGCTTTAAAAAAAGAATTCGCCTTCCAGACACATCTCCCACCAAATCAATACGAAGCGTCAAAACAGCAAAATAAAAAAATGAAAATTTTGATGAATACGAAAAAGAAAAATAAAGAAATCTCTCTTGCTCTTAATCTCGCTTTTAAATAAAAATAAAAATCCAGCAAAATTTTTTTCCGCTTTACTTTTACTTTTAAATAAAAGCAAAAAAGTTAAAAACAATTTTTTAAGGTTAAAAAAACACCCTAAAGAGCCCTATATCTCTATCTCCAACAAGTTGGAGATTTACACGTTGGAGATAATCCGCGCGAGCGCCTATAGAAACCATATAAATAAAAAGAAAGATTATCTTATTAATATAAATAAGTTAATTTTGGACAAAATAAACTTACGATAGATACTCGCAAACAGAAGAGGGCGGAATATGTAAAGGAAAGAAGAAAACAGAAATATACATGTGTATGTGGTAAGGTAATAGGGATATATGGAAAATATCAACACGAAAAATCAGACTTTCATAGAAACTACTTCGCAGAGAAAGAAGAGGTTATGATAGGAGGACATAAAGTTATTCGTATAATTCGTAGAAATGACGACATGGAAAGATATTATAAAAATCACTCGTGATTTGATATAATAATGTTATAAAAATAAAATGTAAAGTCAAATTCAAAGTAAGTCAATTGTTTCAAAATTGACTTTGTAGACTTGTTCATTTAAAAGAAATAAATATTATTACTTATATAATATGTCTTCTATAATGATACAAGCGGACAAGGAATTGAAAGAACTATACAACTTACATTTTCCAGAAGCATTAGCAGACGATAGAAGGATTAAGAAATACACTAGAAGAGAAACGCTTCAACGATATAGCAAAGCCTTTAAGTTTTGGGATGAACAGAAAAACAAAGCATTAGAGGCTCCAACAATGTTGAATATCCACAAATGGGAAATATGTGAAGAAGCAATAAGTCAACTTAATTAAGGGTGATGATTGTATTAAATAATAAAATGTAAAACCATTTAAAGAAATAAATTATATTACTTATAATATAGATATGGGGAGACACAAGAAATATCTCACACCTGAGGACAAACGAAAGGCTAACTCCGAAAAGGCGCTCGCATGTTACAAAAGAAATAAGGATGAAATAAATCAAAAAAGAAAGGAGCAATTAAAAGAACGAAATAGAAAACTTAAGGAATATGAAGAAATGAAGGCTAGAGGAATATAAAACAAAAAAACAAAAAAAACAAAAAAACAAAAAATGATTTTTTATTATGAATTTCATGTTAAAGGTAAGACAATTTATATATATATATAAAGGTAAAACAATTTAATTTATTTCCATTATTTTTATATCCTTACTAATATAAAAGTAAAATATGCCACCACCATTACCGCCAAGACCAACGAAGGAAAATGTAGAACTAGCGAAGGTAAGGGCGAATTTGAAGAAGACTACAACAAGAGAAAACAAAAGGGAATTTAAAGTAGTAGAGTTAAAATCTAGGCGAGACAATAGATTAAATTCTCTTACATACGAGAAGCAAGGATTAGATATAAACTTTTATGATACCGACGCATTAGAGCGAGAGGTTCTAGTACTACTTCCTATACTATTAGATGCGAAAAGAAATGGTATGACAGGAAATGCTGATGTTCATATTACTATAACCTACATAACAGACCACGAAGAATTAAATAGATATTATAAAAAGAAATCATTTAATTCGTTTCAAATAAAAAACTATGACGATTTTATTGAAATGTTGAATGAGTTCAACATAAGCAATATTGAAGCGTCTGGACAAGGTTATGACAGGATTATTGAATACGTTAAGGTAGTAGTAGTTCAAGAAAACGGAGGCGGTTGTTATGAAGGAAAAAACAAATGTAAAAAAACAATATCGGATGAAAATATATTGATATCTCCAGCCAGCGAAAATAATAATTGTTTATTCTTTCTCTGTAAAGACATTCTTAATATGCCACTTATTAACAGAAAAAGATGTAATGATATTAGAGAACAATTCAATCTTTCTAATGATTGTCCTATACCATTCTCTACAGCCGTAAAAATCCTTAATACTTTGATAAAAGAAGGAAAGACATATGAAATAACAAATTCTCTAACAAAGGAGACAATAAGCACAAACGAAATAGGAGAAGAAGCGGACATTATGATTTACTTAGAGAATAACCACTATTTTGGATTAATTAAAAGATGTAAAAAGAAATGCGAAAAAAGTTTAAAGAAATATGTCCAAAAGCACACTTGTACACTTGTAATCCAAAAATGATAAATTATGTGAATAGAGAAATATTAAAGAATGGAAAGAGACATTTAATAAACGAAGGCTCATAAAGAAAAATATAATAATAAAGATGAACTTCTTCATTATGACCTTGAAACTTTTAGAAATAACACTCTTGCTGACGGCTTTGATATTCACGACTGCTATATAGTTGGATATACTCAAGGGACTGAAGGATTCAAATATTTCGCTGGTATTGATTGTATTTCTAAATTTCTGGATTTAGTCTTAGAGAGAGGAAGAAAGTTAGCAGTAGAATGGGCTAACAAACAAACACATATTCCAGTCAAGAAAGTAGCAGGAGTAAGAAAGAAAAAGAAGAAAGATGAAGAACCACTAATTTTATATGTGAATGGGTTTAATGGCGCGAACTTCGACCACTACTTCATTAAACAGGAATTAATAAGAAGAGGTATCAGACCAAAATCACATATGATTAATAATGGCCCAATAATCTCTTTACAATTTGAAAATATTAAAATGTGGGATATGTGTAAGCATACTCAGGGGACGTTAAAAGAAAACTTAGAAAATATGAAATGTAAAACTCTTAAAGGAGATTTTGACCACGACAAGGCTTCTACTTGGGAAACAATGAGCGAAGAATTAAGAAATAAGTGTCTTGAATATTTGAAGTGTGATGTTATGGGGTTAAAAGAGTTATATGACAAAATAAACACAGAGATATTTGAAAAACACTCAGTGAATTTAACTTCATACATTTCAACTTCAAGCCTTGCTTTCAATATCTGGAAGAAAATGATTGATGGTAAGCACGATGTAAGACTCCCAACTATTGAACAAGAGAAGGCGTTTAGAAAAGCGGTTATCGGAGCAAGAACATATCCAAGCAAAAAAAGATTTGTTTCAAAACAATACAAGGACTACTTAGCGGGAAAAATCACATTTGACGAATTAACCGATTATTTAGTTGATGCGGATGTCGTATCTTTATACCCAACAGCGATGCTTAATTTATTCATGGTTGGAGAAATTAAACAGGCTATCGCGCCATTTGATTATAATAATCTTCCTATCGGTATTTACAATGTTGATTATATCTCACCAAAAGACATATTACATTCAAGAATAGGGCAGAGAAATAAAATGGGCTCATTAAAGTGGAATTTAGCGGATATGAAAGACCAATGGCTCACAAGTGTTGATATTGAAGATATGATTAAGGAGGGCTACGATATAACAATTCATAAAGGATACTATACAGAGGAGTCAGAACCAGTTTTCAAAGAATACATACTGGAAATGTTTGAGGCGAAAGAAAATAGCGAAAAAGGCACACCGCAATATTTACTAGCCAAACTATTTATGAATTCGTTATACGGAAAGATGATACAACGACCTATCCCAACAGAAGCAGAATATATTAAATCAAATGAGGAGTATTGGAAATTTTGGACGAAAAATTATATATCTGATGTGGTTGAATTCAAAGATAAAGACGGAAACAAACTTTGGCACGTATCTGGAATTCCTAGAAATGAAGTAATAATTGAAGAGAGCATAACAAAACCTTCTCATTACGGGGCTTTCATTCTAGCATATAGCAGGCGAATTATGTATAACTACATAAAAGAGGCTAATCCAAATAAAGACATAGAGGCTGATTTCTATTACACCGATACTGATAGTCTAGTGTTGCATGTTAGGTTCGCCAAACTAATCAAAAGGCTTGGTGATAAATCTCTCGGAGGAATAACGGATGACTTAGGAGATTGCTGTAAGATAATAAGAGGAATATGGATTGCTCCTAAATTGTATATGTTAGAATTTACAACGAATGAAGCATTTCTCCCTTACCTTACTAAGAATGACTTGAAACATAAAGACAAAGGAGTTCATATAATTGAATGCTACGAAAACGAAGGAGTAAAAAAGAGATACTACCACCTTAGAGGTAAGGGGTTGAATTCAAAGGGGTTAAATCCTGAAGTATATGAAAAGATGGATTTAGGTGAAAATATTGAAAATGTTAGAGATTTTCAAATGAAGAAAATTCATTTATCACGAAATAGCAAACAGCAAAACATTAACCATTTCAGCATAGTTCATACTACAAACATAAAAAAGAAAGTTAATGATAATAAATGGCAAGGTCGGGAGTTTATCAATGAAAATGATAGTATTCCTTACGGCTTCCATATCCACTCCTAGATTAAAGACGTTTAACAACGAAGTGAAATCTTTGTTTTTGAAGTAGTCAAAAACAAAAACATTGATAAATAACAATATTAATAATTAATTTTTTTCAATAAATTTTTTACCACTCTATATATACCAATGTCCGCCCTAACCAGACTATGTAAGAAGTTTGAGAAACTCTCTATTGAAAATAAAAAAGAAACATTTTCTCTTACCGATGTTAAAAAGATAATTAACGACGAAATTCAAATTATTGAAAATGCGCGGGCTGGCAAGCCAACCGATGTTTTTCCATTTGGTAAGTATAAAGGTAAGAAAATTCAAGATGTAGCGGTTATTGATAAGCCATATCTTGAATGGGTTATGAAACAGCCGTGGTTTGAGAAATTTACCGACATTAAAAGTGAAGTAAAAAAATATTTACAATAAAAAATAAAATTTTGCTATACATATATCAATGACAGACCTAAGCACCAAACAGGACTACTTGAATGAAATTGAAAAATGGAACCTTGACGGCGAAATAAAAAAGCCGACAATTAAATGGACTAAGCCTGACATTGTTTCTTTTTATGAGCAATATAAACCTAATGTTGGAATTTCCAACATAGACGATAATGTTAAAGTAGTTATCCCATTGGAAAAAATAATTGATGACGAGCCAAGCACCCCATTCAAGGCAACTGATTTGAAAGAGACTGGTATCACCGAAATAAAGGCTAACGTAGGAGAAGAGATAGAAAAAAATGAAGCAGACATTTTTCTTCAATATGGTAAGTATAAAAAAATGAAAATTGAAGATGTTGCTAAGATTGATAAACCATACCTTGAATATTTAATTCAACAACCTTATTTTAATAACAAAGATGCGGTAAAAAAATATTTATAATATCACATCGCTTTTCATTAAATTTTTTTTGCTTTATTGGTCTTCTATGAAGTTAGCGATAATATTGACATTTCCTCCTCCACCAGCAGAGACAGACTTCTGCGTAAAAGTTAATACATCACTCGGCGATAGGTATATATCATAACTTCTAAGATTGATTTGTTGAGTTGATTGAGAATTAACATATAGTTTAAAAATTGTTGTTCCGTTTGCGATAGCACTCGCCTTTGTGTCAGTATCTACAATTGAGTACTTAGAATCAACATCCGCAAAACCCGCTCCAGTTAGTGTTCCATTTAATACCATTCTGACGACATTCGACTTAGTATCTTCATTTGTAATACTTATCAAAGTGGGATAAACATTTGAATAATTTGCTAAATTAGCACCGCCCGCATCAAATGTTGCTTTGTTTCTTATACTAATAATAGGACTTTCAGTGGTGTTTGCTGCTTTACTTCCTTCCACTTCGTTTGTTATGCTGGTATTAATAGTATTCGTTCCTTCAATGAATAAACTGGCACTCGCCGTTTTAAGAATTTGTATTCCAGTCTTTGCATCATTTCTCATGACTGCCGTAAAAGGTAATGTTGTATTTCGTAGGTTTACCCCAGTATTAGCATTCGCATACTCAATCATATGAACTAATTGAAATAATCCTGTTATGGGATTTTCAATATAAAACTTAATAGCACCAAACCCAAGATACTGAAATTGAATTTGAAATACATTTCCTCTGTCCCAACGTAATAAAGGCATAGCATAATTTCCATCGCAAGGGTCGTCCCAATCTACTTGGTCAATATAATCTACAACACCTCCCGCACAATGCGCGATATTCATTCCTGCTTGATTTTTGTAAAAATAAAATCCATCGTTAAGGTCATTTCCTATTCCAATGAATGAATAGTAATCTTTTGTATCATCCGTTGTCCATATAGCAGTAAAGCGGGCAAGGACACCCATTCCAGTTCTATATTTTATTCTCCTTTTACTTACTAATCCAGCATCTGCCGTAGCATTAGCAGTTGTTTTCAATTCAGCCATATTATTCAAAAATGACACAGACGATTTTGTTTCTGTTTTTGTCCATATCCTAGTATTAATGGTATATGGAAAGATTTCTTGTAATACTGGTGTTAATTGACCTACTACTGCTTCGCCAAAAGCGGTTTTTGAATTATTAGTTTCAATATTGCCATCATATCCAGCACTGACATTTATAAATTCGCCGTCAGGATTTTGTGCGATTAAGTTTCTCTGGTGGGACATTGTAGGGCTATATTATCAAAAAAATAAATTAACTATAGAAAATTAATAATTACTTCTTAACTAATCGTAATCATATTGGCCTTAACCTGAACCTCTCGCTGAGTAATGGCCACGGTGTAGTGGTTGTAGGCAGCAGACACGGTGGTCGCAATAACTCCCATCGTCGCTCAGTATCAAGGCTTAAACCACTGATTTCATTTTGGTCTTTGCTCCATAGCGGGCGGGTATTATCCCAAGCATCAACCCAGAACCAATTGTATTTATACACATCGTTATTCAACAAGGCCGAACCCTCAACCTTTGGCTTCAAGTACATATAGTCTTCTTCGCTCGCGGTGTCAATGTTGAATTCTTGCTGGCGGGAACCATCCAGAGTAGTGTAAAAATTAACAACCTTAGCGGCGGCGCGGTTATCGTTGTCATAGGCTGTGTTCTTTCTTTCTTCTGTGTTAAAAACAGAGTGATAAATCTTCTTCAAACGGCGACCATGACCTCTGTCAAATCGCATAATAATGTTTTGGCTTGTGCTTGCTTGTGTAGTATTCTTATAAACATAGGGATAATCAATATTGAAGTTCATGCCTTCGGGGCTAGCAATCTTCTGCTGGATTGATTGAATGACATCAGGGTTCGTTTCAACCGCAAGAAACAAGGCAAGATTGGTGACATCAGCAGATACAGCCATAGGCATGGTAGCATTTCCTGCGGCAAGATAAGCAGTGCTAAGACAAGTAGCGGCACCATTCGTCACCGTATAACCAGTTCTGTCAGTAGCACCCCACACAATTCGCATGGTCAAAATTTCTGGAAACATAATAGTCTTATCAAGTGCGAAAATAGTGTTAATAATCATACCCAAAGGAATTTTAACATTAATGGCCAAAACGGCATTCGCTCCACTTCCAACAAGATACTTCGCCTCATTGTAATTAACATTTACGGCAGATAGTGCTCCAACTCCAGTCGTCAAAGCAGCATCATCGTGACGACGAGCAGAAATCACTGGCTCTCGCAATAGACCCTGAGTTGCGGCCGCGACATCGTTATTACCATCAGCGGCAGCACGAAAGGCTGTTCTAGTTGCTTCAACAACACTAACGTTAATCAAGCCGTTAGCATTACACTTTTGGAGCATACACCCCCAACCACTAGCATCGCCGTGGTTAGGAAGGTCTAAGAAATCCTTCAAACTCATTTCTGGTTTCCAGAGCATCTTAGTTACCATTCTGAGATGGTTAAGGTCGCACAGATAAACACCGCTACGGGTCTGGAGTTGTATCTGGCTAATTTGTGAAAGGCAGTCCATAAAAATTCTTGAATAAGTGTTGGCGCCCGCTGCTCTCATAGTATAAGTAAAACTCAAATAAGAGCGAGCGAGATTGAACGGGCGACTGATAAGGTCAAATGATCGTTCTTGCCCTCCAGCAGTGGTGACCTCAAAGGTTCCAGAACCCTCACGTGGGGCGAGTTTATTCAAACGATAAGAAGCACTGATATAATCAGTCTTACTGAAGTCTAATTCGCCTCCGTGTTGAGTTGGCATTTTGTTTTTGATTTTTAGGCAGTAGTGTAAGTTGATTAATACACAAATATATTCATAGAAAAAAATAATTAAATCAAAAATTAATTCATCGGGATTTCAAAAGATTGAAAAATGATGTAAATAAATTAAAATAATTAGTCTCTCTGTAAATTAATAATGTTATAACAATACCCAAACCATTAAGATTTATAGCCTGATCGTTTTCGTCTGTAAGATAAAACCTAAATACATTATTTGAACTGGTGGATAATTTCTTACCATACTCTGACCCACTTCCGTCGTATATAACGGCACCAAAAGGAATTTCGTTGGCAGTGTATATTTCTTGTAGCACGTGATTATCTCCTTCACCAACTAAGTCCGATTGAAGGTATAAAGTCTTTTCTCCAGTTAGAATAATTACGTTCGGCGATTTAATAAAATCATTAGCAAAGAAATATGTTGAGTTTCTATCAAACCCCATTACCTCGTGAATACGTGTATCGCCATCAAATATAAACCGCGGTTGAATACCTCCGTTATTTGAAACACTGAATGTTAATTTGCCATCTTCTGGTTCTATGTTGGTATTATTACTTGATACCACATAAGTATAGTCATTTGGACTTTCTGCCGTTAGTATCTCGGTCAGTTTATTTTTTAAGTTGTTCATTGTGTAGTTTCCCTCAGGTATCGTAATTAAAGCCTCATACCCGTCTTCGCTAAGAGTAAAAGTATTGTATGGTGAAGCCACAGAGTAATACGACTTTGGAACATAGATATGAAGAATTTTACAATGTGTGGGATTGTCTAGTGATTTTAAGTTTAATTCGTGTGTAAAATCTGAGTCTGTGCCTGTTATCCTGTTTTTACTATTGACATAATAGATGCCTGTTGCGCGACCGCCTTTGTACTCCATGATGCGTATATATTAGAAAATATCTTTTATATGTATGTATCAAAATTACCATAACCATTCTGTGCTTTTAATTTCTCCGCTTCTTCTTCTTTTAAGTCTGTGAAACCCGAACTAAACTTAAATCGGTTGCCTTTCGCCCGCTCCATTAAAAACCTCATTGAGTGCCATCCACAAGTTGAGGAAGTATCACTCTGTTGCTTTACTTGATTGACCTTCATCAATAAATAACTATCGGGGTGGCTTTTGTCAATTAGTCGTTTCATTTGTTGTTGAAAGTCTTCCGTTGGTTGGTAAAGTGCTAATGGGTCATACACTTCCACTGACCTGTCTTTATCCAGACTTACCCATATAGCAATCCAATGAGACCCCGCTTGTTTGTGATTATCTAAATTCATAATAAATCCGTATCGCTTTCTTTTTTCTGGATTTAGTTTGTAGATTTCATCACTTGCTATCGCTCCGAGATACCATCCATATTTTTTCATTATGTAATCTATTTCGTTAGTCATTAGCCCGCGCCCCTCTCCTTGTAATGGGACTTGCTCTGGCTGTGGTTTTGACTCTGCCTCTGGTTGCTCTGGCTGTTGCTCTGGTTGCTCGGGCTCTGGCTGTGGTTGTTCTAATGATGCGGTAATCGTAGGGGGTAGCGGTTGGGGCATCCCTTCATCAACATTTAAATCCGCTGAAACTTGTTTATCTACATTTGGGTCTATTGTCATTTTGCTAGTTAGAGTTTTTACAAAATCCTTTTTATTCATTGTGTGCCTCCAATCTTTGCGGGCTAAGTATTTTTTTTTTCGCTATTGAAAATACCTTATCAATTAATTCATCTAATGTTTTCGCTCCATTCCCCTTTTGTTTAACATCTCCAACATTTTGGAGATACCCCATATAATCTTCATATCTAGCATAATCCGCCACTTTTCTTTTTACGTTTTCCACCTCACTTCCAACATCAATATTAAACCTTTTAATCATGTTAATAATCCACTTTGAAGTGTCTTTGTAATTTAATTTTTTATGTCCATCACTATCTAGTCTCTTTTTTAAAGCCTGTGCTAACTCTTTTATGGTAATGGTTGGGTGATAAGTTTTTGAAAATCCAGAGATTAAAAATTGATTAATTTGTAAATTTTCAATATGCTTACCCTTTTCTTCTGCTTTCTTTTTTTCCTTTTCAAGTTTTTCTTTATATTCTTCTGCTAACTTTTTCTGTTCTCCTAAAGATGTCGCTGTGGCTATAGCCATCTGAATATCTTGACTGGCTTTTTGTAAGTCTTTGAGACTCATCTTTTTAATGAATTTATCTGTATATCCTGCTAATTTCAGTGTTTCAATATCTTTCTGCTTTTGCTTTTTTTCTTCCTCATATTGCTCTTTCGTTTTCAATGGTGCTTCATCTCCTAAATTAGGTAAGGCTGGTGCTTGTGGTGGTGCTCCAAATGGTGGTGCTAATGGTGGTGCTTGTGGCGGTGCTCCAAATTGTGGCTGTGCTTGTGGCTGTCCAAATTGTGGTGGCATAATATATTGATATTGCGGTGGCGGTGGCAATGCTTGTATTCTATTTTTTCTGTCTTCTTCATATTTTACATCCTCTATGAGTTTTTGTTCCCTTCTTAGTTCTCTGTTTTTTTGTTCTTGTCGTTCCTTAATATCTGATAGTTCATTGCGGTGTATCCTTGCTAACTCATCCTGCCTTTCCTTAGCATCTGCTACATCTTTTCTTCTCCTCTTCTATCTCATCCCTTTTCTTCTTTTCCTTTTCTTCCTCGTCATGTATTAACTCATATTTCTTTTGTAAGTTGCTTTGTATTTGGTTTCGGTTCTCGTGTTCAAGACGATTGAAATCAGATTTGATTATTTTTTCTCTTGGTTGCGGCTAGCCCTTTGCGACTTTGGTTTGCTAATATATTTCATAAAAAGTTTAACGATTTGTAATGTGCTTAAATCATTTGTTTTCTTACCAAAATTAAGATAATATTTTTTACCCTTCTGGATAATATAAGGCCTTCCGCTTTGTTTCTATACACTCGCGGGGGGCGAACTTTCGCCTTCTTAGTCTTAGCGACCATTGTATATAATTAAACAAAAAAATATTTTCAATTTGTTTGTATGAAAATCATTTAATGAAACATGTTTTATCTAAACTTTACAGCACCTCCTCGTTGCTTACCATACCCAAGTTTTGCAGCAGTAGCACTAACACTACCAGCGTAAGGCACCCCAACACTACTCAACGCCCCCGCAGTCCTAGAGATTACCTTATTATCGCGAAGAAATTTATTAACAGCCATTGCGGTTTTTCCGACCTTAGCCCAGTTAATCTTTCCTCCCTTTTGACCACTCTTCTTCTTGGTTTTCTTTTTTCCTCCCTTCTGTGGCATTGATGGATTGTATCCGATGTTATATCCTGATGGTTGTGAAATTATCACTGGTGATACTGGCATATATAATACAGAAAAAAAATAATTATTGATATTTAAAATTCCGCACTTTCGTCTTCGACTTTCGTGCGGTTTTTAAACATCGTTTTTCGATGTTTATGAGCAAGCGAAAATGAGCGAAGCGAATGAAAGCGATGCTCATAAATATCATTACTTCAACCGATAAGCAAAATTTTTTCTTAACTCATCATCAACACTTGAAACATAAAGAAAATTAAATCTCTCCTTTGTTGCTTCGTGATACTTTTGAAGAAAGTAATCAAAATCAAAAGATAAGTCTAAGTGTTTATACACGAGTTCCATTTTGTCCTGAGACTGGCTTGGAAAGATTAACAAATAATCTAACTGCTTAATGGCTTCTGGTCGTAGGTCGTTCAGATACTGACTAGACATAATCACCTTTGATTTATAGTGTCTGTTCTTTTTTAACAAATCACTTAATACGGACTTGTCTCTTAATCCGCTCCCTAAATCATCCAAAACAAAAACAACCTCTGGAGAAATATACTTGCTGGGTCGTTCTTTCGCCTCCGTGGCGCTCTGTTTCTTTTTTTCTTCTTTTCCAAAGTATAAAAATTGTGGCTTCTCTATTTCTTCTTCATCCTGTTTTACTTCGCCCTCCTGCTCTTCGTCTGGTTTGTTCAGTTTGTCTAACTCATAATCAATGACATTAACACCATCTGATTTAAGAAAGGTATATATCGCCATCGGGTTGCCTCTGTTCTTAAAGTACTTTACCATTGCTTTATAAATGTAGTCCTTGTGTATCGTTGAAGCAATAATAACAATACGGGTTTTTCTGTCTGTTGTCCGTTTCAGTATTTCAAAGAGTGCTGTCGTCTTACCGCTCTTCTTACGGGCAAGCAAAAATATGTTAGCATACGGCTCATTGAATAATTTATAACCTTTTGCTTTTTTGTCTCCGTTTCCATCCTGCTTCACAGGCTTAACTTTGACGTTGTTTATCTTCTCCATTATATATTATTACCCTAAAAACTCTAGGCATACAACAATTCGTCCCGCTAAATTTCCGGTGTCAATATTTCCGCTGTCGGTTTCAAGGACTTTAAATGTATATTGTCCGTCCGTCCATCCGACAACACCCAAATTATAACCGAGATTTGAAATGTTTGCTGTAGTGCTGTCCGCAAATGTTCCAATAATTCCAATTCTATCCATGTAAAGAATTCTGGTTTTGGTTCGGTCTGGTCGTTCATATAGTGGATAAATTTTACATTCATTTTGGTGGGTGTGAATGACATTTGAATATTTTTATTAAATGTTTTGCTTCCTCCAGCAAAATCATTGCTCAGAAAAATAATCTTTTGGTATTTATAGTCAGTCATTTTGTTTTGACACGTCAAAAACAAATGGTTATATTACTACTCATAAACTTTTTAATAATCAAAATATTTTCGCGGACGGCATGCGACTTTTACTCACGGATAAGCGAAAAAAAGAATATAAGTTGTGTTTATTGTATTCAAAAAGGTATAGATACTAAATTTAAATGTGTGTATAAGCCAATGTCAGATTGGTGTGTTAGTTTTGATGAAGCAATTCCTTTAATGTGCTCAAATGATGATATGTGGTATAAAATACATATATACGAGTGTTCATTTCTTTGAAGAAGGCGATGGAAGGCAAATGCCAATCAATAGTGTTAGGATTCCGACATAAGTATTAGCGACCTCGCACGGCAAGTTCTTTTCAGATAGCCTCACGATACAAAGGGTGATGATGGAGATAATAATACCCATTTGAAATAAGTATTTAATCATTCTGCTGTCGGTTTTCTTGTTTGACATACAGCAATTCCAGTTATCCTCTAATTCGTGCTCTACTTTTTTCTCCTCAGTCTTTAGTTCTACTTCAAGAACACGAGACTTTAATTCGGGAGTTAGTTCGCCATCCATATCCATAATAGGCGGGGGTCTATGAAGTCTAGTTGTATTATTAGCCATTTGAGAATTTCACTTCGTGCTGACGCACTCTCGTTTATTCTCAAACGTCGTTTATCAACAAACGAAAATCTGGCGATTAGCCAGATGGGAGTGTAGTTGATAAATATTCTTGTAGTATATTCATAAGATTTTTATTTTCTTTTTCTAAATTAACTACCCTTTCTGATAATTGTTGAACTGCCTTAATTAACGGGGCAATAAACTCGGAATAACCTATGCCATAACCGACATCACCACTATCAACACATTTAACATCTTCTGGATTGATACTTACACCCTTCAATTCGTATTCTTTTCTTTGCTTTGGACAGGGAACCATAATTGTTTCTTTTATAAAACCGCCAAAATCTAGCATATCCATTTCTGTTAGTGTTTCTTCTAATTCCTGTGCTATTAAGCCAGTCCTACATTTCTTTTTGTCGTCAATCATACGATAGCAGACTGGATTTAACTTATTAATAAAATCTAAGCCTAAACATTCCTTTATATCTTCTTTTTTTCTCTGAATATTGAATTGGATTAGACAATACCCATAATTGTCCATCGCTTGCTTTCAAAGACATTAAAGCAGTATTTGAATTATTCTCCCATATGAACCCACTCGTTGAAGAACCATTCACTCTAAATCTAATAGAATAAGAAGTTAATCCTCCGCCTACTCCTCCTGCTGGTGCTGTTCCTCCACTTAATGCTTTATTTGCCCCAGACTGGCTCATATAAATCCCCCAGTTTGAATCTCCAATATCCCACATAAATATTCCTCTCGCATTCGTCCCGTCTGTTTGTCCTTGAATTGCTATTTTCGCCCCATTAGTTGATGCTGATGCCGTTGTTAGTACCCCAGAGTATGTAATCCCCGCACTAGCCGTTATTAATCCTTTCGTCCATAAAGTCCCGTTTGCCCTATTTAATGACATTAACAATTGTTCTGACGAATTCTCCCATACAAAACCATCAGTGGAAACATTGCTCACTCTAAATCTAACGGCGAAAGAAGTGAAATCGTTGCCAGCAACCGCAGACCCTCCTGCTAGACTTCTGGTATTTGCACCTCCCCCATTTGATGCCATATAAATTCCATAATTTGTATTGCCAGTGTCCCACAAAAATATTCCTCTTGTATTGCCTCCATTCGTATTTCCTTGTATGAATATGCTAGAGCCTCCTGTCGCTGTTAATAATCCGCTTGCGGTTAGTGTCGTCGTTGATATACCCGCGGTTGAAGTAATTGTCGTTCCTGTTATTGTTCCGCCATTTGTTATATTGTTTGAGTTCATATCCAAAGCACCATAAAACCGCATACCGCCAGCATTGTTAAAACGGACAATGTCAGACGAAGCACTTTTATTATCCAAAAGTTTTGAAATATAAAGTCCCGCCCCTTTTACATCAGATGCTACATTCGTAAATACATAGCCTCGTTGGTTCGCGGTTCCGCTTGTAGCAGTATTTAGAGTAAATAAGAAATACTGATAATCTCCTGATGTCTGTGAAAATAATATATCTCCTCCATTTTGGTTTAATATCCTCGCCCCATTATATGTTATATTTCCACCATTAGTGATAGTTTGATTATTAAAATCGGCATTGTTCCTTAAAGTTAGATATTTTATCGTAGTGCTAGCCCCATTAAATGTTTTGCTTCCTGTTATGGTTTGGTCTGTTGATAGTTTTACATTTTGCCCGTCCAATGTGTCCGCATACCCTTTTGTCGCTCCGTCCGTTGATAATGTCGGAGTTCCAAGGTTGGCTATTTTGCTACTATTACAATCTAGCCCCGAGGCATTTACCCAACCGACAATCGTCCCGTCAATAATAAAACTTATTTTTTTCGCAGAAATTTCAAAGTTGTAATATGTTGCAGTTTTCATATCCAAACTAGCAATTGACCCGATATTACTGGTAGAATTGAAAACGATAAATGTGCCCTTTGTTGTTGAATTGATTGAATTTCCCGTTATTTCAACACCACTGCTATATGTCTTAATTCCTGCTATGGTTTGGTTTCCTGTTAGTTTAACATTTTGCCCGTCCAATGTATCCACATAACTTTTGTTTGCTCCGTCCGTTGTTGCTGATGGTGTGGCTAAGTTTGTTATTTTTCTGTTGTTCAAAGATAGTGTAGTGCCAGTTGCTGTCGCGATTACATTATCACCCGCATATAAATCAACATATGACCCCGTTATTTGTATCGGATACCAAGTCGCTGTTGCTGTTTTTTGTGCGGCAATCATTCCTATTTTTGTATCAAATGCGATACCGATGCCGTCAAAAGTAGTAGGATTGGATGAACCACTTACTTCCAAAGTTGATGTAAATTTTTTATTCCCTGCTATGGTTTGGTCTCCTGTTAGTTTGACCACAGAAGTATCAAGAGTAGAAACATCCACACCATCAACATTACCAACATTTGTAATAGCAAAACCACCCATATTTAAACTACCCGTCATAGCCGTTGTGCCGTCCTTTGCTAGTTTCGTATCGGTATATGCTTTTGTTGAAGCATCGCCGTCGTAGAATGGCGCTGGAAGCCCGCTAATTGCTGTCGTGCTGTTAAAATTAAAACATTACCCGTCAATGTTATCCCACCCCCTGTTGTTGGAGCAAAAAGTATGGACGAGCCTACAAAAGATAATGGATAGCCAGTCGCCCCACCAGCATCCGACGAATAGATAGAGCCCATATTATTGTTGTAATTGAAGAATAATTTGCCTGTGTTTAATGGATTTGAGTCTTTTACGGCCACATAAGTAGTAAATGTTTTGTTTCCTGTTATAGTCTGGTCTCCCGTTAGTTTTACCACCGAAGTATCAAGAGCCGAAACATCAATACCATCAACAAGATTAACATTTGCTACATTAAAACCCCCCATATTTAAATCTCCAAACATCATAGCGAGACCATCCAATCTAAGAAAAGGAGAGTTTGTGTTTCTCCATTGCCCTGTGCTATAAATGAGTAGTTGGTTATCGGCGGGTGTGCCTGTAATTAACACATCGCTGTGTGTATTAATTGAGCCATCCGCGGACACTTTATCATTATTGTCTTCGTGCTCTGATATCCAAGTATCAACATCTTTCGTATTTAGTAAATTAACTCCTGTTATATTCAAATTACCGCCCATACTAATATTGCCGAATTCATCCACATTTATTGGAAATGTTTTATTTACCCAGTTTATTGAGTTATATGTAAGATAACTATTCATCGCTATTGGTGCGGTTATGACGACATCAGAGAGTGTATCAATTGAGCTGATTGTTGTATTTCTCCATTTACCATCTACATCATTATATGTTAAGTATTGCCCGACCACTGGTGCGGATATGTTTGTGTCTATGAGATTGTATAGACTGGTTTGGTGCGGATTACTTGTATTGGAGCGGTGTTGAGTTGAGGCTTTAACTTCGTCGTTATCCCTTACTCGTTGCTCTGTGTAGTATAAATTTTTTCCTTCTTTTATGTCTGTAGTTGATTTGGTAGATAATCTTGTATCAAACCGCACGTCAGTGTAATAAAGATTTACGGGTTCGGCATCTTCTGGCACTCTGTCTGTATTCAGACCAATAATATTAGTGTTGGTAAGGTCTAAGTTTTTTATGTCTAGACTATCAACAGCCAACTCATTAAGGCCTAAGAGTGATTTATATTGCGACATATTATATTAATAATTATTAAAAAAATACTAAAATATATTAATCTTAGTATAGTATCTCAAATATATTTGAGATTAATTTTTAGAATAAGCGAAAGTGAAACGAAAGCGCAATTCTAAAAATGCCGTCCGCTGAAGCAAGTCGTAAGAATTGGGGCAGTGCTGTGGAAGGAATAAAAGCAAAAGCGAAACAACGAAAGATGGAGCATGCTAAAAATGTATTGGCGCAATATTGAAATGCTGTAAAGCAAGAAGATGAAGATATGGAGGAACGAATAAAACAAATTGAAGAAAAGAACTTGGCAAAGGATATTATTACTGAACGAGATAATGATAGCCCAGAGGAGAAGAGTGAGAGTGAGGATGAGGTTGATTTCACTGATATCATTGCCGAAAAGATGGCTAAGATGAAAATCAAAAGAGCGAAGGCGGAGACTAAGAGAGCGAAGAAGAGTAAGAAACCAGAGCCTGAGCCCGAGAGTGAAGAAAGTGAAAGCGAGAGTAGTGAAGAAGAAGAGCCAAAACCGAAGAAGGGGAAAGGAAAAAGATCAAGTAGTGTAAGTGTAAAGGTATATAATCAGTCTTCAGGTGCTAAGAAAGAAAAAAATAATGATGTTGAAAAATGTTTTCTCAAGTTTTAAAATCACCAAAGGAAATGATAAGAATAATAATTCGCATACTCTGGATTATTATAAGTTAATTCACCTTTTGAATTTTTTTTAGCCTTTGCTCTTGCTCTATAATTCTTTCTTCTCTCCTTGTCTAAGTGGTCTAAGTGTGAATATAACCCTATGCGGTCTTTATAATGTTCATATCTAGTATCACCAAAATTGATAACCTTACCTTTTGGACTAATGACTTTATATTTTTTATTCTTAACGTTGGACTTTAAAAATCTCATTGTATATAATATGGACTATAAACATACAATTATTAATAAACAGAATGCGGATAGTCTCGGAGGCACACCAACGGGAGAAGTAGTACCTTTGTTTTCGACTACTTCGAAAACAAAAAAGACAAAAGAAGAAGAAGCCCTTGAAATTCACCACCAGAAAAAGAACCCAAAAATATGGAATACGATATGGGTTGATAAACCATTAGACCAAGTCTTTCTTGACTTAGCGGATATGAGTAAGATAAAAGATAAGAAAGGCAATAAGGGCTATGCTTGGATGCTCGTTTGGATTGATTGCCATTCCAGATTTTTAATAATCATTCCACTAAAAAATAAAACAGCAAAAGAAGTATATTATGCTTTGAAATCTATACCTTATAAACCGAAGTCAATTACAACTGACAGCGGAGGAGAATATAAAGGTGCTACTCGTGATTATTTTGTTGAAAATGGAATTAAACACGATGTCGTTGAAGTTGGCGACCATAGAGCGCTTGCTGTAGTAGATAGAGTGATAAGAAGTATTAGGAGATGGCTTGACCTTTTATTTGAAACAAATAGAAATTTTGACTGGGTAAGTTATATTCAAGACTTAGTCAATGCGTACAATCATAAAGTTCATAGAGGAATTCAAGCCAAACCTGTGGATGTCTTTGCTAGAAGAGATAAAAATAAACAGAAAATCACACGTGATAATTTAATAGACGAATTCAATATTGGCGATAATGTAAGAAAGGAAAACAAACGTCTAATGTTTGCGAAAGGCGGTAAGACATTCTCTAAGATTATTTATAAAGTAAAGGGACGCTCTGGCTTCAAAATCATATTGAATAACGATGAGTTGGTAAGCCCACGTGATTTATTGAAAACTGAATTTAATAAACCAATTGACGAAGAAAAAGATATGAAGGAGCAGACTAAAGAAGTAATTAAAGAAAAAAAGACAAAAGAATTACTTAAGAGGGAAGATATTCAACCAGAGAATATTAGGACTTCAAAGAGAGAAAAAAAGGCAAAGGTAATATTAGATTTATAGGCAAAAAAAATAAAAGGCTCTATTAGAAACAAAGAGACTTCCTTAGGAATTGAACCCGCAACCTAAAATCTCAACGACTACGTCGAACCCATTAGTCTCTTTGCCTAATATGCCTGACAACGATACAGGAAAAATGGTATTTGAAGTATTGCCGTAAGTCAATTTTTTAAAGAAAATTCTAGAAAATTCTATTTCCGGAATATCACCATGCGACACCAAAACACGGCGGTGTCGCAGTGTCGCAGAGGTTGCGACAGAATTTCGCTTTTTTGTCGCAGTGTCGCAAAAAAAAATGGACTTAATTCCGAGCAGAACCAAAACTAAATCAGATTGGTTTGAGGAATATGAAATTCGTAGAACTAGTAAGGATAGACTAAATAAGGATAAAATAATATGCGAAGAAAGAATTTCTAAAATAGACAAAGAAATCGCTCGTCTCGTTGAAAAGAAACAACCAGACATAATAAAACTAGAGGCGGTTAATGAGATGCTGCAACGATTAAATATTGAAAGTAATGAAGTAGATGAAGATAAAATCGCTCGCTTGAAAAAGAAAAGATTGGAACAGAAAAAAAGCAAAGAATTAGATAATTTCTATAGATGGAAAAAAGATAATCGCGGACAACTTTCCGCAATTGTCATGAATAATATTATTGCTGGTATTGAGAACGAGCATTTAACGTTTAATGCTTCGTTTAACAAATATTCAAGCGATGGTATTAACGAGTACGTAAATGATAGCATTAACATTAAACGTGAACATAATAGGAATATGCACAGAGTCTTCAGAACCGAGAGTGCGGATAGCAACTCGGATTAAAAAAGACTTTGTATCAAATGTTGATTTTATAATACGAAAATCAACATTAATGGTTTTCTTAAAAACCAAGGGGTTCAAACCCCACTCTCATTCAGAGAAATTTCTATTACACATGCTTTTTGTGTGTGTAATAGAATATGGGAGAGCCGAATGAAGTAGCGGAGGGAGTTGGCGCAATCAACCTCGCGGGGGGTGGTAAGTCCTCAATCTTAAACATGTTTGAAATCAGATAAATTGATGAATGTGGTGTGTAGGTTTTTGGAAACCTTGGGCGGAAGTTGAAGAGAACGCCCCAGAAGATATGAAGAACCCAAGACTAGTTAGGGTTCCGAAGGATTTCGCTCAACTCGATAAGAAAAAAATAACTTCATTTCATGCTGAGCGAAAAACTTTTGTTCGCAACCCCGCTGATAGAACTGATAATTATTCTTTCGCTTGGGTAGAACGAGATGAAACCATGAAAAATCCAAGGAAGAAGAATTTCTTTCTGGCTTCTCTTGGTAAGGAGGAGGAGGAAATTCTCGTATTTCCTTCGCTGTCCGCCTTGACCAAGAAGGTTGGCGGTGATGAAGGGTCTATCAATTGGGTCATCCCACTTGAGATGTAAAAGTCTGTTTTCCAAAAATGGACTCCATAAGTTTATTAAAATAAGGGTTTTCCTTTGCGCTCGTGTGGATTATCTCCAACGTGTAAATCTCCAACTTGTTGGAGATAGAGATATAGGGCTCTTTGGGGTGTTTTTTTTTAACCTTAAAAAATTGTTTTTAACTTTTTTGCTTTTATTTAAAAGTAAAAGTAAAGCGGAAAAAAAATTTGCTTGATTTTTATTTTTATTTAAAAGCGAGATTAAGAGCAAGAGAGATTTCTTTATTTTTCTTCTTCGTATTCATCAAAATTTTCGTTTTTTATTTTGCTGTTTTGACGCTTCGTATTGATTTGGTGGGAGATGTGTCTGGAAGGCGAATTCTTTTTTTAAAGCGTCATTTTGAGGCACGAAAAATGACCTTAAAAAAGTATATTATACTACTTGCTCCATGACCACATTCCTTCTATTTCTGTACTACTCAAAGAAAACTTTGCTTTTTTTAATGCGCCCGCTTTCCCACGATCGATTGCTAATTTTCTTGGTCAGTCTAACTTGTGCATGCATGTATGTAAGACATGGATGTATGCTTGCACGCGTGCATGCATCCATGCATGTAAAATTCTGTACCTTTGCCGGTACGTATGGGTTGGGGCTTGCTTTTGGAGGTACCCGCCATGTACGTTGAAACAAAACCAGTACTAATAATAATAATAATAATAATGATGATAATAATAATAATAAAAAAATATAATAATAATAATAATAGGCTTCCTCAGACTATAGCATCAGATCCAGATCCTGGACATGTGCCTCCATTAATAATAATAATAATAATAATAATAATAATAATAATAATAATAATAATAATAATAATAATAACAATAGTGCTTCTCTGTCAATGGCTGATGCATTTCTGCACATGCGCCTCCATCGTCTCACCCGTGAGGGGAGTACGAAGAATTGACGATAAGCTCTAATGACACCCCCGCAAGGGCAGTTCCAACACTTCCAGACGGGCCGGTATGTTCAATGAAAATACTGGTCCAGACGGAGCGGTATGTTCAATGAAAATACTGGTGGCACCGACGGGAATCGAACTGGCGACAGGGCCCAGATGGTAGAACTTGACCACTGGGCTATCACGGTGTCCATAATAATAATAATAATAATAATAATAATAATAATAATAATAATAGTGCTTCTCTGTCAATGGCTGATGCATTTCTGCACATGCGCCTCCATCGTCTCACCCGTGAGGGGAGTACGAAGAATTGACGATAGGCTCTAATGACACCCCCGCAAGGGCAGTTCCAACACTTCCAGACGGGCCGGTATGTTCAATGAAAATACTGGTCCAGACGGATCGGTATGTTCAATGAAAATACTGGTGGCACCGACGGGAATCGAACTGGCGACAGGGCCCAGATGGTAGAACTTGACCACTGGGCTAATAATAATAATAATAATAATAATAATAATAATAATAATAATAATATAATAATAATAATAATAGTGCTTCTCTGTCCATGGCTGATGCATTTCTGCACATGCGCCTCCATCGTCTCACCCGTGATACGAAGAATTGACGATAAGCTCTAATGACACCCCCGCAAGGGCAGTTCCAACACTTCCAGACGGGCCGGTATGTTCAATTAAAATACTGGTCCAGACGGATCGGTATGTTCAATGAAAATACTGGTGGCACCGACGGGAATCGAACTGGCGACAGGGCCCAGATGGTAGAACTTGACCACTGGGCTATCACGGTGTCCAATAATAATAATAATAATAATAATAATAATAATAATAATACTATATCTGAGGCGTACTGATTCAGCTAATGGCATATCCTCAACGGTCATAAGCCTCCAATACCCTTGTTCGAGGTCCACCACCCCCCCCGTGTCAGTCTCTCGCCTGATGATCGGGGCCACCGATGGAGCTCCTGAGGGCAAGACTGCACTAAGCCGAGGTTATTCCGCAGTCCCAGCAACCTCTTGCAAGACGTCACCGAATGTGCAAGTGCATACACCAAGCGCGGTTGCTAGAGCTGCCTCGAAACCCCACCCATAACAATCTGGTGTCTGCTGGGTCCTGGGCTATCAACCAGCATATGCGGAGTTTAAGATCTTTTACGCGCGCAACGACCCTCCTCCCCAGCATCTACCACCAAAGAGTTATGAGTTGGCGTCACAGTTTAACGCCTTGAGGCCATTGGGCTGAATAATAATAATAATAATAATAATAATAATAATAGTGCTTCTCTGTCAATGGCTGATGCATTTCTGCACATGCGCCTCCATCGTCTCACCCGTGAGGGGAGTACGAAGAATTGACGATAAGCTCTAATGACACCCCCGCAAGGGCAGTTCCAACACTTCCAGACGGGCCGGTATGTTCAATGAAAATACTGGTCCAGACGGATCGGTATGTTCAATGAAAATACTGGTGGCACCGACGGGAATCGAACTGGCGACAGGGCCCAGATGGTAGAACTTGACCACTGGGCTATCACGGTGTCCAAATAATAATAATAATAATAATAATAATAATAATAATAATGATAATAATAATAATAATAGTGCTTCTCTGTCAATGGCTGATGCATTTCTGCACATGCGCCTCCATCGTCTCACCCGTGAGGGGAGTACGAAGAATTGACGATAAGCTCTAATGACACCCCCGCAAGGGCAGTTCCAACACTTCCAGACGGGCCGGTATGTTCAATGAAAATACTGGTCCAGAAATAGACCGGTATGTTCAATGAAAATACTGGTCACCGACGGGAATCGAACTGGCGACAGAACCCAGATGGTAGAACTTGACCACTGGGCTATCACGGTGTCCTAATAATAATAATAATAATAATAATAATAATAGTGCTTCTCTGTCAATGGCTGATGCATTTCTGCACATGCGCCTCCATCGTCTCACCCGTAAGGGGAGTACGAAGAATTGACGATAAGCTCTAATGACACCCCCGCAAAGGCAGTTCCAACACTTCCAGACGGACCGGTATGTTCAATGAAAATACTGGTCCAGAGACGGACCGGTATGTTCAATGAAAATACTGGTGGCACCGACGGGAATCGAACTGGCGACAGGGCCCAGATGGTAGAACTTGACCACTGGGCTATCACGGTGTCCAAATAATAATAATAATAATAATAATAATAATAATAATAATAATAATAATTGTGCTTCTCTGTCAATGGCTGATGCATTTCTGCACATGCGTTTCCATCGTCTCACCCGTGAGGGGAGTACGAAGAATTGACGATAAGCTCTAATGACACCCCCGCAAGGGCAGTTCCAACACTTCCAGACGGGCCGGTATGTTCAATGAAAATACTGGTCCAGAATTAGACCGGTATGTTCAATGAAAATACTGGTGGCACCGACGGGAATCGAACTAGCGACAGGGCCCAGATGGTAGAACTTGACCACTGGGCTATCACGGTGTCCATAATAATAATAATAATAATAATAATAGTGCTTCTCTGTCAATGGCTGATGCATTTCTGCACATGCGCCTCCATCGTCTCACCCGTGAGGGGAGTACGAAGAATTGACGATAAGCTCTAATGACACCCCCGCAAGGGCAGTTCCAACACTTCCAGACGGGCCGGTATGTTCAATGAAAATACTGGTCCAGAAATAGACCGGTATGTTCAATGAAAATACTGGTGGCACCGACGGGAATCGAACTGGCGACAGGGCCCAGATGGTAGAACTTGACCACTGGGCTATCACGGTGTCCATAAATAACAATAATAATAATAATAATAATAATAATAATAATAATAATAATAATAATAATAATAATAATAATAATAATAATAATAGTGCTTCTCTGTCAATGGCTGATGCATTTCTGCACATGCGCCTCCATCGTCTCACCCGTGAGGGGAGTACGAAGAATTGACGATAAGCTCTAATGACACCCCCGCAAAGGCAAATAATAATAATAATAATAATAATAATAATATATATATATATTGATCTGTCATGGCTGAGCCCGAGGGCCATGCGCCTCCATCCCTCGACCCAACAGGGACTACAGTGAGTATGTTGGGGGGAAGAGTGACTCTAACCATCCTGCATAGAAGGCCCCAAAAGGAAGTCCCTACTACCCGCACAGTGTCGGGTACCTTGCAGGAAATCAACTACAAATGATTGATCTTCCCCGCGTGAGAGCTCCACGAGACTGGGTAGGTCCCGCATGGAGGTACTCACAGGGGTAAATAATAATAATAATAACAATAATAATAGTGCTTCTCTGTCAATGGCTGATGCATTTCTGCACATGCGCCTCCATCGTCTCACCCGTGAGGGGAGTACGAAGAATTGACGATAAGCTCTAATGACACCCCCGCAAGGGCAGTTCCAACACTTCCAGACGGGCCGGTATGTTCAATGAAAATACTGGTCCAGAAATAGACCGGTATGTTCAATGAAAATACTGGTGGCACCGACGGGAATCGAACAATAATAATAATAATAATAATAATAATAATAATAATAATAATAATAATAATAATAGACTTATCAGTCAATTGGCCTTTGATCCTGTCGGACATGTGCCTCCATTGGTAGCACGGGACCGTTCGGTGACGCGGCTCCGCTCCAAAGACTCGACTGGCAGTGCAATGTGCAAATGAGCGTGCTGTGCATGTGCAAGTGGGTGCAAGGAGTGAGAGGAGTTATCTGCCGAGAAGAAGTCCGCGACGCTGCGCTGACCTCCACCTACAACAGATCTAGCCAGACATTCTACCTGACTAGGCCTTCCCCTCCTTCTACCCACCTCCTGAACGACCGTGAGGTCGATCACCTCCTCCTCCTCCTCCGCCCCCTCTGCCTCCCTGGTCTGCGCCTCCAACTCCTCCCACTCCTTCCAGATGGTGGCAACAAACCTTCCTAACTCCTCCTCCACCTCTTCTGGGACAGGGATAAACAAAACGCCGAGCATCGCCGCCATCTTTTCATCCTCCCCCTTCAGCCATTCCTCTTTGAAGAGCCTCATCTCCTCCTCTGCCTCCCGCAGTTCCCTGTGATAAAGCCCTCCTCGATTCAGCATGAGGGGCTGCCGGGCTTGCGCCTCATCGATAAACTTAAACAGTGCCTCACGAGAGCTCGCAAACGTTGGGCAATGCAGCAGGAAGTGACGTAACGACTCGTTAACCTCAGTGCCACACAAGGCGAAACAGCTTGAGCAGTCCGGCAAGCATGAGCCAAATTTGGATCGGTAGAGGCGAAGTCGATTGTTGCAGCTCAACAATCGCCTTCTGATAAGGTTGTGACTTCCCCCCTCCAGCGCCCGCCAACGTGGGAAAGCAGAGCGGGAAGACATCTGGCTAAGCAGCACCCTAAGCCCATCAGAGGGCTTAGCCTGCCGCTCCCAGCCAGCTACTTCCTGCCGGACAGACCATTGCTTTACCACCTCGTTCCAGTTCGCCAGAGCGGCCCGCCAGTCCTTATCATCTACCGTGCCATCTTCGTTCACGACCCGCTTGAGCGCATCCAAGCCCTCCCGCAGCCTGTGATCTGCTAAGATCAAATTTTCCGTATCTTCCTTCCATTTGCACCGACCCGTGTTGTAAAGCCTGCGTGTTAGCGCTGTGTTGCCCAGTAACTCGATGCGCCCTAGGAACCGAAGCCGGGCCGCCTTGGCAAGGATGCTAAAACTCGGCGTGCGGCCTAAACCCCGGGTGATGCAGCCGCTTGTGCGCGTACCAACACCCAAGATGACCCGCAGGGGCGCTACCAACGCGCCCTCCAGCTTACTCAGCTTGTTGGCGCCCGGCAGATCCCAAAAAGCCGATGCGTAAAGCAACTTTGCGCCAACCATTTGCTGCCAATTCATCAGCCAAAGACGCGCTGGAACTTCATGGGCAATCCAGAGGGGGTAGCAGGCAGCCGTTCCCGCTACAGTGATTTCCGCCGCCCGCTTCGCTTGCGGTTTATCGGAGAGGGTGTCCGTGAGCAGAACTCCCAGGTATTTGTAGTGGTCGGTGACGTTGAGAACCTTGCCCCGGAACCTCACGCATGGGGGCGACTTTTTTGACTTGGCGTGCCCGTATATCGGCATGACTTCCGTCTTGCCCGGTTTCAGGTTGATTTCAAGCCGATAGTCCTCCACGAATGTCGCCACGACATTTACAATCTGTTGAAGCTCCGTGACACTATGCGCAATTACCGCAACGTCGTCGGCGTAAAGCAGGGTCCGTATGTCTTCGATGCGGTTGAGGTCCTCGATCTCCAACTCTTTCGCGATTCGGACCGTTAGCTCATCCATGAAGACGTTGAACAGCGACGGTGACAACGGCGACCCTTGCTGAACTCCCATCTCTTCCAGCACTTCACCAGTGAGTTCGCCATCGACTAGCACTCGCGATGACGTTCTTCGGTAAAAACGCCGCAGAATGCGATAGAACTTGCCCTGTACCCCCATCTGGGTTAGCCTCTGAAACAACCCGGCCCGCCAAACCGTAGGGAATGCCTTTCTCAGATCCACGAACAAAACGAAAGAACGGAGGCCAGCTTGTTGTCTAAGGCGCAGACGCTCCTTAAGGACAAAAATCTGGTCCCCCGTACTACGTTTTGGCCGGAACCCACCCTGCTCTGGGCGAAGCCTGCCCGGTTGATCGATGAAAGCCGTAAGCCTCGCCGCCATAAGGGACAGATACATCTTACCCAGACAGCTCAGAATCGCGATGTCTCTCCAATTTTCCGGATCGGTTGGGTCGCCTCCTTTTGGGATGTTGACGATAATCGCTTTGCCCCAGTCGCTGGGAGTGTATTCGCACGATTTCAACCAGTTGAAGAAGCGCACCAGAAAGCTCACAATCCGCGTGCCTCCGTACTTGAGCATCTCGTTCTTGATCTTATCCGGTGAGCACGCTTTGTGATTCTGGAGATTTTCCTGGCAGAGCTCCACTTCCTTCTCGGTGTAATCATAGTCCAGCGGGCCCGTCTCAGTCCGGATCTCCTCGGCTTGCGCCATGGCCTCGAATTGGTCGCGCAGGTTGTCGTTATACTGGAAGGTTTCGCGGGCCTTCCGCTCGGGCTCAATCCGCGCTGCTTCCTCATCAGAACCGACTTCCTCTACACATGCATCCTCCAAAAACTGGTTTTCTTTGGGGACCACCATACGTCGGCGGTATTCTTTCCATTCTTGTAGTTTTTCCCGGAGTCTGCATGCCAGAGTGCCATCGGGCTTCCGAACAGGAGCAGAAGCGTTCGACCGCCGAACCCCGCCCAAACGCTTTGACAGCTTCCAGTACGTGGCCATGGTAGCGCTCCTGAAGTTGGCAGCGGTGTCATTCTGGACCCGCTTCCACGCTTGCTCCTTCTTCTCCTTGCATAACCTTCTGACCGCCTTCCTCGCTTCTTTATATCTTTGCCAGGCCTCTCGGTTGGCCTCATTCCTTCGCCAGAGGCCGTATGCCTCTCTCCGTCGCGCAATCGCTTCCCTAAGACTCTCATCAAACCATGCATTAGTAAACCCTGGCCTAATCACCCGAACTCCCAAGACCTTCACGGCTGCGCCCGTGAAAGCTCGGACCACTAAGCTAGCGACCCTATCTACCTCCTGCTGAAGCTCATCCGGGTCCTCCACTGCTGATAGATCTGGGAGGCCATCTGGCAACAGCCCCGATATACCAGCTGCAAAGGTCTCGCCGTACTTCAACCTAAGCTTAGACAGCTCACTCTCCTTACCCTCAACTACCCTGCCTATCAAGCGCTCTGCCTTGAATGCTTTGTACCTCTTTACCTGCTTTTTGGGGGGTGGCTGTCCCCCCCAGACCAGTTCCGCCCACACAGCTTTGTGGTCGGTATCAAGGTCTACCTCGTCGACGCCGAAGCTTGCCTCCTCCGCCAGCTCGGAAGAGACGCAGATGTAATCCAGTAGATGCCTTCGTCCACCTACATTTTCCTGCCTAGACCACCAATATTTGTCCCCCCGTGGTTGCGAAAACCCACTGAGATTGCGCAACCCCGTGGCAACAAGCATCGCAGCCAGCAACTCACCATTCTCACTCCTAACCCCTCTACCCCTCCCATCTATCTCGCCAAAGAGGCCCACCACTCCCTCCTCCCGCGCTATTCTGGCGGGCCCCAGCTTAGCATTAGCATCACCAACCGTAACCACATGACCTTTGGTGGCGAAGTAGGAGACGGCCGCCTGCCACGCCTCATAGGCTGCAATAGATTCCTCTCGTTGATTTTCTTGGGGGAAGTAGCCGTTGCCGACGAACACATCCGACGCCGTCGCGCTCCCAGACGACAGCCTCACCCACAATTGCTGTGGGTGTGGAACAGGCGCCTGTACAATGGTAGCGCACGGTGCCAGATAGTTGGCCACCAACGTCAAGACTCCCCCCAAGAGACGCGAGCCCGCACCAGTTGCAGCCGCTTTGCCGAGGACTGCGAAGCCGTCGACTTGGAGCTTCTCCACCTTCTGCGACGATAGGTTGTGCTCCTGGACTCCGACGATCACCCAGCCTCGCTCCTTGTAGTGCTCCGGCCATTCCCCAAAGCCTGGGCTATCCGCACCCACTTTGCCTTGCCAATTATGTGAGGCCACCCTCAGTGGGAAGCCTTTCACAAATTGGGAAGAACGAAGCTGATGCCGATGCCTGCGCTTCGGTTGAGCCCGCCTGGAGCCCTCCGCCACCCTCCACGGCCCATCCTGCACCCTCCGCCCCAGCTCCTCCAGCTCCCGCATCCCGCCCCACTCCGCCAAGGGAGATTCACCGCTTGAGGCTTCGCCCTGGGGCTCGTCGACTTCCACGTCGAGCACCCAGTAGCCAAATCCCTGCTTGCGAAGCTCCCTCTGCATCTCTACATACTGGGCACCTCCCCGTGCAGCCCGCTGCTTCTCTCTTTCCCGGAAAGTCCTACCCGTCGCAACGTGAACCTTTCCCGTGAAGAACTTACGCTCCCGCAGCAGCCGCACCATCTTCTCCGCCTCCTCACAAGACGCACATTTAATTCGCAAATGTCGCCCACTACCTCTGCCCGCGAATTCCACCTCGACTTCCCCGACACCGAGAATTCGGAGCTCTCGCGCCATGACCACTGTCTGAGAGACATGCGATAGCCCCCATACTATGCAACATCTCTTATCCAGCTCATTTCGTACCTTCCTCCGCCACCTCCTCGGTGGCGGTACCGCTTGCCACACGCCGTGACCAGACCTTTCCGGACGTGACTTCTCTTCCGAGGTTGGGGAGGGTGATCGAGATGCAGCAGGATTGCTGGCTCTACGTGATTCAGGTTGCCCGTCAGGTACGCGAGCACTCGACCACCCCACCCCGGCCGAGTAGCCATCGCCACCCGCAGGCGCACTCCCACGGGGAACGTCTAAACCTGAAGGATTACCGCCTTGACCCATAGGGCCAGCACTAGCGGCCGCGCTCTTCGCATAAGAACCTGACATAAGTGGTATGGGACCCCGGTACCGCATTGATCGAGTTGTAAACTCGATAAATGAGGACCCAGGTGGGGTTATTTAAAGCTCAACCCTTAAAAAGCATACGTGTACGTATGTATAGGAATACACACAAACACTCACCTGCATCCGTAACCAGGCACGAGGCAGACCCGCTGTGCATCATCGAGGTAGGTGTCGTGGCAAACCACCCTGCGTCCGATAAACGCTGCAAGTGAGTCATCTACCGAGAGCACAGAGTGACAGGCCCGTGCACGTGTACCCACCACCCCATAACCCTCCGCCAGAGCAACCCCATGGCATCCGCAGGATGAGCACGAAGAGTGCTGAGAGAGAGGGTGAGCCAGGAGCCCCGCTCCGGTCCGTCGTTACTTTGGTCATTTAGTCGTTTCAAGGCTTGTGGTAAGGTGTAGGGCATCTCGCCTTCGTACAAACTCCGACCGACAGTAGTTTGGTTGACCATCATTCGCGGTGACCCTCTGAACACAACCCCCTCCCCCAGTGCCCACCCCTTGTGATTCCAGAGGCCACCCCGAGCCAAGAGCCATGAGTATGATGAGCAACTCACATGAGTTACTCTCAGTAATTGGGACCCGTCTCATAAATCAATGGAACGCTTATCGTGCGCCCCTCATAGGCTCAGCCCGCCCATGTGAAAGCTAGGCCTCGCCCAAAGCAAAGCAAAGCAAAGCAACAACAACAACAACAACAACAAAAAAAAAAAAAAAAAAAAAAAAAAAGAGAGAGAGAGAGAGAGAGAGAGAGAGAGAGAGAGAGAGAGAGAGAGAGAGAGAGCGAGCGAGAGCGAGGCCGCCGTGGCTCGCCCGCAATCCAGCTGGGTGCACCTCGTCACAACCACTCATCGGCGTGAGCTCATAGCTGTGTGCGACATAGGTACAAGAGCAAGAGGAGAAACAGTGTGCCAGCGTGGATGTGTGGGTGAGGCAGTGCGGTGAGGCAAAGCAGCGATGCCAGTCGAATCCCTGGAGACGGAACCTAGCATCAAAAACATCGTATAAGTCTACCCCAGGCCTCCATCCACCGAGTGGTGAGCTCGATAAAAGAAGACCCGAGTGGGGTTATTTAAAGCTCAACCCTTAAAAAAGCATAAACATGTACGCCGCCAGGAACCCAACAACAATAACATAGCAGCCAGGAACCCAACAACAATAACATAGCAGCCAGGAACCCAACAACAATAACATAGCAGCCAGGAACCCAACAACAATAACATAGCAGCCAGGAACCCAACAACAATAACATAGCTTCCGTAACCAGCCTTCAGGAACCCGCCTCAGTTACCCGCCCCCGTAACCAGGCCAGAGACGTGACGTACTATGCATCATTGAGGTGTCGTGGCAAGCCACCCTGCGTCCGATAGAAGCTACAAAAGAGTCATCTACCGAGAACACTAAGTGACAGGCCCGGTCACATGCACCCAACACGTCCCGACCCTCCGCCAGAGCATCCCCATGGCATCCGCAAAGTGAGCACGAGGGGTTCTGGGAGAGAGGGTGAGTCAGGAGCCCCGCGTCCAGGCAGTCGCTACTGTGGCAGTTGAGTGATTTCAAGGCTTGTGGAAATGTGTGGAGCCTGTCGCCTTCATTCCCACTCATACCGACAGTAGTTTAGTTAACCAACCTGTCCAGTGACCCACTGAGCCCAACCCCCTCCCTCAGATAACCCCCACCCCCCGCACCCCGAGTGATACCAGAGGCCACCCCGAGCCAAGAGCCGTGAGCGTGGTGAGAGAGCTTCTCTCAGTAAAGTTTCCGTCTCATGAATCAGTGGAGCACTGATTATGTACCCCTCATAACAAGCTGCCAACAGCCCCAACCCCGCCGTGTGGCGGTGACACCCAACCATGTATTGGTGCCCCCCAATAATAATAATAATAATAATAATAATAATAATAATAATAATAATAATAATAGTGCTTCTCTGTAAATGGCTGATGCATTTCTGCACATGCGCCTCCATCGTCTCACCCGTGAGGGGAGTACGAAGAATTGACGATAAGCTCTAATGACACCCCCGCAAGGGCAGTTCCAACACTTCCAGACGGGCCGGTATGTTCAATGAAAATACTGGTCCAGACGGATCGGTATGTTCAATGAAAATACTGGTGGCACCGACGGGAATCGAACTGGCGACAGGGCCCAGATGGTAGAACTTGACCAAATAATAATAATAATAATAATAATAATAATAATAATAATAATAATAATAATAATAATAATAATAATAATAATAATAATAATAATAATAATAATAATAGTGCTTCTCTGTCAATGGCGAATGCATTTCTGCACATGTGCCTCCATCGTCTCACCCGCGAGAGGAGTACGAAGATTTGACGATAGGCTCTACTGACACCCCCGCAAGGCAGCTCCAAGCCTTCCAGACAGACCAATACTTTCAAAGAAAATATCCTTTGAAAATACTGGCACCGACGGGAATCGAACTGGCGATAGGTCCCAGATGGTAGACCTTAACCACTGGGCTATCGCGGTGCCACAATAATAATAATAATAATAATAATAATAATAATAATAATAGTGCTTCTCTGTCAATGGCTGATGCATTTCTGCACATGCGCCTCCATCGTCTCACCCGTGAGGGGAGTACGAAGAATTGACGATAAGCTCTAATGACACCCCCGCAAGGGCAGTTCCAACACTTCCAGACGGGCCGGTATGTTCAATGAAAATACTGGTCCAGAAATAGACCGGTATGTTCAATGAAAATACTGGTGGCACCGACGGGAATCGAACTGGCGACAGGGCCCAGATGGTAGAACTTGACCACTGGGCTATCACGGTGTCCAATAATAATAATAATAATAATAATAATAATAATAATGATAATAATAATACCAGTTTGTCAAGGTGAGTCGGCGAGGGACTACGTCTGCTAGCTTGAACAGTAAAAATTAAAAAAACAAACACAAACGCAAGGACGCACAAGATGAGCAACGAAAGAGAGAGAGAGAGAGAGAGAGAGAGAGAGAAAGAGATATATATTTACATATATATAGAGAGAGAGGGAGAGAGAGAGGGAGAGAGAGAGGGAGAGAGAGAGAGAGAGAGACACAGCGAGAAGAGAGAGGGAGGGGGGATATATGTACATATATATATATGTATATATAGATAGATAGATAGATAGAGAGAGATATAGATAGGGAGAGAGATAGGGAGAGAGAGAGAGAGATAGAGAGAAAGAGAGAGAGAGAGAGAGAGAGAGAGAAAGGGAAAGAGAGAGAGAGAGAGAGAGAGAGAGAGAAAGAGAAAGAGAGAGAGAAAGAGAGAAAGAGAGTGTGAGAGAGAGAGAGAGAGAAAGAGAGAGAGAAAGAGAGAGAGAGAGAGAGAGAGATGAGAAGAGGAGAGAGAGACAGAGAGAGTGTGTGTGTGTGTGTGAGAGAGAGAGAGAGAGAGCCTCAGAGAGAAAGTTAGCAACTTGTACAAGGGCACGTAGTAGGTGCCCCTACTTCTGTGTTTGCCACTAGGTTTCCTCCTTTTAGTCAGACAAAGGTTGAACTTACTAGCTACATATATTTTTTTAACGTGGACGTTCCCAGAGTCCAATGGTAACAATTGTTCTCTCAATAAACTCAAAGAAGAAGAGATTGGAGTCCTTGTCGACGTCAGTCGATAGTTCAGTACTTAGTTCTCTCAAGAGGAAAAGAGGAGCCAATCCACCACACCAAACACCAGAATGATCTAAATTTGCAAAGATTAGTTCCAAACGCAAACGTTTGTAAAAAAAAAATTATATCACGAGGATGTTCGTGACACAAGGAACGTAGAGAGAGAGAGAGAGAGAGAGAGAGAGAGAGAGAGAGAGAGAGAAGAGAGAGAAGCGAGAGAGCGAGAGAGAGTGTGAGAGAGGGGGGGGGGGGGGGGGGGAGGGAGAGAGAGGGGGGGGGAAGGGAGGGAGAGGTAAGATAATCTTGGGCTGGAACCCTTTGGCTTCTTGGGTTCAAACGGACAAAAAGGCGCTTCTTGAGGTTCAAATTTATCTGCCTGCCGTTTCTTTTAATCCTTTCTAAACTGCGCATCCAAAAAACTACTTTTTTGGACTGGAGGCGGTGTTCTCTCAGAAGGGAAAGAAAAGCCACTGCCCGTGAAGTTCAGACTTGCAAAAAATTACTGCAGGAACTTTTTATTTCTTATTTTTTGGCTCCAAAAAAGGTTATCTCACTACTATAGGTACCACTATAGGACACTTATCTTTTTATATAAAATAAGGCTATTTTCATATAAATTCGTCTTACTATTAATTTCATCCAAATTCAATACAAGCATTCTTAATCAATAAATAGTCCATATTTGAATTTCTCTCAAACTCTAAAAAAAAGATAACTCATCTATCTTTTGCCAAATCAACACGAAGAGACATCAAAACCCGTCTCTTAGTTTTTATCGCTGTCCTGAACTTAGTTATCTTTCTTGAAAAAAATGAAAGTCCTCTCCTGTTGCGAGTTTGATTAATTTCTATTTAAATAAATAAAAATATATTATATATAATATAAATGGGTAGACATCCTACATATACTGCGGAGGATGCAAGGGCAAAACACGCTGAACGTATGAGAGAGTATCAAAGAAGAAATAAAGAGAAAGCACTTATGAGAGCAAAAGAATATTATCAAAAAAACAAGCAGACATACTGAGAAAATCAAAAGAGAAAAGAGAAAAAACCAAGGCTGACCTTATTAGACTCCAGAATATCGTCGAAGAAAATTGAGACCTGAAAAAAATTGAATTTCATATTAAAGATAAGATAATATTTTATATATATATATATTTTTATATATGAAATAAAAATATTTTTTGGAAAAAATATATTCCAATAAATATATGGCGAACACCATCGACTATGGCGGGCACACATGGAACTTGGACAAGTTGGTGGAAGCAAAAATAACATATCAGATAAGGCAAAACAAGTTATATGTTAAAAAGCCGAACGGAACTAGGTCTTATGACATAACAACGACAAGGGGAGCACTATCGGACCCTGAAAGGTTTTATTCTGAACCTGAGCGAAAACAAAGGGAACGAAAATATGTTGAGCCACAAGTAATAGAGTTCAATGGCTATAAACTGAAAAGGAGGGACACTGAACACAAACTACCTGTGGGTCAATCTGTATATACAATTAAGTTTAGTAAATCAATGACGCAAAAAGTGAAAAAGTTTCCATTAGAGTGCATCATCGGTATGATTGGAACTATAATTGAAGACTTTAAAACACTTTACAAAGACAATGACTTAATACAAATACGTATTAGTGCTATTCCTTCAACTTGGAATGTACAAAACCAAAAATTAATAAAAGTAAAAGATTTCAATTTAGAAGACATACTGACTAGATTAGAATCTATACTGCAATCAAACGACGAAAACTATATGGACGAAGAAGAAGCGACAATGGAATTGATTGATTTCAATTTTGTGGGTGTAAGGATGCCAGAAGGAGGAGCAAGATTGAAAGCAATAACAGAAACAGACATGTATAAAAAGAAAGGTGTGATACAAATAAACAATGACGACAACATATGTTTGGCAAGGGCAATCGTTGTAGCGAAAGCAAATATTGAGGAACACACGAAATACGAGCAAATCAGAAAGGGACGCAGAATCCAAGACGAACTGGCAAACAAACTACATGAGGATGCTGGTGTCATGAAAGATTTATGTGTGCTTTCTGAAATTAGTGAGTTTGCTAAGCACACTGAATACAACATTGTTATTGTTGAATATCCAGACAAAATTGTTTATAAGACTGAGATGAATGACAACAAGAACATATACATACTAAAAACAAGGAACCATTACGACACCATAACAAGCATAAAAGCATTCTGATCAAAACGAAATTTTTGCGAGAAATGTATGAGGGGATACGAACATAATCACGCATGTGAATTCAAATGTAATATATGTCTAACCGATGGATGTAAAGGATATGACAATATTTCGAAATGGAAAACGTGCAATGAGTGTAATAGAAAGTTTCCGAATGATGAATGTTTCAATAATCATAAACAAAATAAGTTATGCGACACAAAGAAAAAATGTATCACTTGTGCTAAGACTTACAAAGGAGAACATAAATGTGGATATGAAAAATGTAGGAACTGCAAAGAACTACAACCTCTATCGCACAAATGTGAGTTAAAGAAAAAAGTGATACATGAACCATCAACCAAATATGTATTCTTTGATTTTGAAGCAAATCAAGAGACAGGAACACATATTATCAATCATTCTGAAAGTCAATATTTCGATGGAAGGGGCCCCGCCCCTTTACAAACCCTTGACGAACAAGGTGGGGGTGAAACCCCATCCGACAGCATACCAATCATACATAAAAACATTGAACAATTCTGTGAGTGGGCGTTGGGTGTAAAACATAAGGGTTATACATTCATAGCACATAATGCACGGGGATATGATTGTCAATTTGTATTGAAATGGTTGATTGAAAAAGGAATAACTCCATTTGTGATATATGAAGGTGGTAAAATAATGATGATGTCTATTGGTAATGGGAAAGAACAGATTAGATTTATAGATAGTTTATCATTTCTAACTATGCCTCTATCTGACTTTCCTGACACGTTTGGACTTACTGAATTGAAGAAAGGATACTTTCCTCACTTCTTTAACAAAACAGACAATCAAACATACATTTGCAAAATGCCAGACATGGACGATTACGGATATAACTCATTCTCAAAGAATAAAAGAGATGATTTCCTGAAATGGTATGAGGAGCAAAAAGGCAAAGTATTTGATTTCAATAAAGAAATGATTGAATATTGTCATAGTGATGTAGATATGCTAAGGCGGGGGTGTATTGAGTTTAGGAAGCAATTTATGGAGTTTGGCATAGATCCATTTCAATACACGACAATCGCCTCTACATGTATGGCACTATTCAAAGCATACTACATGCCTGAGGACAGCATAGCAGTCATACCGACAAACAGAACAGACAAAGCAAAAACAAGTCGTATGTGTGTGGAATGGTTAGCATACAGAGAAAAAAAGGACAATGCCAAAATTCAACATGGTCTAAATGGTAAAGAAAAAATACTAAACTTACCCAAAGGTGTGAAAGCCTACTTAGACGGATATGACGAAAAGACAAAAACGGCATATGAGTTCCATGGTTGTTATTGGCACGGGTGTCCTGAGTGTTTCAATGGAAATGAACTAAACAGAGAAAGGTCTGTGAATAAAACATTTGGACAACTATACAAAGAAACTAAACTACGCGAAACTTTAATCAAGCAACATCCGAAAGTTAGTCAATTAATATAAATATGGGGGTGTCAATGGAACAGGATACGAACAAAGGAAGAATTCAAAGGAGCAATAGAAGAGACATTAATTGAGCAAGAAGCAATCAATCCACGACATGCTATGTTTGGTGGAGGACGAATGCTCTATCTCTATACTGGAAATCTATGAGTGAATATCAGTATGCCAAGTATATAGATGTGTGCTCTCTCTATCCGACGGTTATGTACTATGACCCCTATCCAGTGAAACACCACAAAGCAATAGGAGGAAAAGAGGCATATGATATGTTGAATAATAAAACAGCATTTGGTGTAGCAAAAATAAAAATACTACCACCTAGAGGACTAATTCACCCAGTCCTTCCATGTCAAGATAGAGGAAAGATGATGTATTATCTATGTAATAAATGTGGCAAGGAAGGATTACAGGACAAATGTCAGCACTCTGACGAGGACAGAATCTGACAGGCACATGGGCGACACCACTTTATTTACAAAGCAATCCAAAAAGGCTACAGACTTATTAAAACTTATGAAACAGGAATCAAGTGGCTATCCTTCAAATGTCATTACAGAAGAAGACAAAGACAATTACATTAAGGACTATGAAGAAAAGATGAAAATTAAATTAGACAAAAGCAAGATTGAAAAGAATGAAGGAAGAAGGGCAGTAGCGAAACTATGTCTTAACTCACTATGGGGAAAATTTGGACAACAAAACAACAAGACACAAACAAAAATAGTAAGGAGTGAAGCAGAACTATACAAAATACTAAACGACAAGAAGATAAATGAAGTATCTATCAATATGATAAACAAAGAATGCCTAGAACTTTCATACAACCTGAAAAAGTATCTGACCCCTACAATACAAATATCTGTGTAGCACTATTTACAACAGCACATGCGCAAATGAGATTGTATGATATGATGGACAGATTAGGTAATAGAGTGTTATATCACGACACAGACAGCGTAATTTATTCAGTAGATGAAAAAGAAGGACAGACAACAATACCGACAGGAGATTTACTGGGGCCGTGGACAGACGAATTGATAGATAAAAAGACAAATGTAAACAGAAAGATAACCACATTTGTTGGAGCAGGACCTAAATCATACGGCTACATACTAAATGATGGAACAACCAAAATGAAATTAAAAGGATTTTCAATGAATTATGAGACTTGTAAAAAATTGAACTTGGTTAATATGTTTAGTATCATAAGCAATGGATTGAAAGTACAAGACACTGAACTATCTAAAAAGGCATACGAAGAATTAGAAGACCTACTAGAAACAAAAGGAGAAAAGTGTATAGCAAAGAATGTAGCAGAGGCTGGAAATGTAATCATACACACCAACAGCAAAATAACAAGAAACAAAAAGACAAAAACAATTACGTCAGAGCATTTACAAAAGATATTTTCATTTACTTACACTAAAAGAGTAATTCAACCTCTAAAAGAAAACCAGATCACGACATTACCATACGGATACTAATGATATTTTATTCATGCCCTTTGGGCCTTCATAAAACATCGAATGACATTAAAGAAAAAAAAAACGATGTTTTGTGATGGCAACGCCAGAACAAAATATCAGAAAAAAAGGAATTTACACAAAAAAAGAGAAAAAAAAAAGCAAAGGCATAATAAAGAATAAGCAGTGAGAGTTGAACCGCCGACAATGACGGACAACACCACCAACATACTAATTACACCACCCATTACGACAAGAGACAACAAATAAATTTTTTGTGTAGTGCTTGCTTCGGTTTCGTTTTTTTCCTTGCGCAATGTTATCACATGGTTTTTTTTTTGCGCAAAGTGATCTGAGAACCAAAGAATTCTTGGATCCCCGAGCACTTTTCTGTCTCGCAGTTCTTCTTGAAGAGATGAGCAACTTTGTTGATGATGAAGCCAAAGAGGATAATGAAATTTCTAGCGAAAGTGAGTTTGAAATAGAAAGAGAAGAAAATAATTGGATTGATTATTATTCTGACAAGACAAATAAGACAACAAAAAAGGACAAAATATTTTTGGAAACTAAGAAAAAAAACTTGTCCAAAAAAATAAGATTATTGAAACAAGAACTTTGCGATGTTGAATCAAGACTGGAAGCAGTTTATGAGAGAGATGAGGAACTAAAACAAGACAAAAGACGAATGGAAGAGGAGAGAAAAGTTAAGAGACAGAGACATAGAAAGGAAAAAGAGACTAATAAAGAAATAGCATTTTTGGAAAAGTGGTTAGAAAAAAATAAATTTCCAATGTCTCGCCAAGAGCAAAATTTCGCACGTAATTTAATTGAAAAAGGTGATACATTTGATGAAGTGATAGTTAAATATAAATTGTATGTTAATGAATTGAGAGCCCGAGTGGCGTAAAAAATAGTTGTGTGATCTGTGCTGTCTGCCTACCTGCCCACTTATCATCAATGAACATGACACACATTTCACAACAACATAAAAGCACACTTATTACTAGGCAACAAAAAAAATTATTTTATTTACGAAATTATTTATTTACGAAAACAAAAAAAAACTGCTTCAAGGCACTGCCCACACATGTTTTTTGTGCTTTTTGGTGGGCAGGTACAATGCCGCCAAAGAAGAAGTCTCCTTCCAAACCGACTGCTGGGGAACATACTGAGGAGACAACTGAGGTTGTTGCCGAGGTTGTTGCTGAGGCTCCTGCCGAGGTTCCAACCACCCCTGACGCCAAGCATCCGTCTCACGAAGACCCTGTGGCTCAGGCTGAGGTTGAGCGTAAAGCAAAAAATGTGAGTCCTTTCGATAAGGTGGGTGGAGCAAAGGTGAAGGAGGATGAAGCTGTAAAGTATTGGGATGAGAAAAAAGTTTTGGTCAAGATTGCCAACAAGTACGACGAGCCTGACAAAGTGTTTGAGTATAATGTTCCGGATTGCAAAGAAGGAGTTTTGATGGCGAGCCCTGGGAAAGAAGATACTTATCACGTGGCACTCGGAGACGACGGGGTGATAAGGGTTTTCAAATCATGGTCGGCTTTGAAGGGCTACTATATTCACGAGAAGCGTCCGTTCTACACTAAGGCTGCTGAATATCATTCCAATATTTCCTTACCTAATCGCAAAAAGAAATAAAAAGAGTACAAGTCCATTATTTCTTTTTTCTTCCTTAATCTGGAAGAAGTTCTAATGTTGGCGGAGTCTATCTCCTCTCTTTTAAGTAAATGCTTTGTTTGCTTTTCTTTAGTTAGTTGTTTCAGTTCTTTATTAATATCTTTCTCTTCCGGATCGTCGGTAGCGTCAGTCTTTAATAAATGTCTAGGTGGTACAACATCATCATTTGTTAATACAATCCGATATCCCTTACGGGCTTTGACTGTGTAGATTTGCTTGCTCCAAGTCTTTCTTCCCTTTTCTAGAATGTGTTTCTTGTTCAACTTTCTAACTCTGTCTCCTTCTTTGAAACTAAATAAATATTTATCAACATATCTATGTTGTTGGCTTATATCATTTCCTTTAAACACATCAATTGGTGCCGCCTTAATCGCTGAATGTTCTTTCTTGTTATAATAATAAACAACATCTTCAATATAACTTATCCAATCAAAATTACGATTAAAAGCCCATAATATGTGTAATCTTTGTCTAAGTGTTCTAACAAATCTATCAACAATACCTAACGAATTATGATCACCTACTTCAACCATAAATTGTTCAATTCCATTATTTCTCATCCACTCACCAACTGCACCTTTAAACTCACCGCCATTGTCTGATATGTATGCTTTTGGCTTCGGTAATTTCTTGAGTGCTTCTAAAACTGTGGTCGAAAATTTATTCTTTATTGGTATCGCATAAGCATAGCGACTATGGATATCAATCCAAATAAGTGCAAAATTATAGTTTTTATTTTTTGTAGCGACCTTACTCATGTCCATTAAATCAATATTGACCATATCCAATACTTTGTCCGCCCATATTGTCGTTCCTCTAGTCCTCGGTTTAGTCTGACGAAATAATTCTTGTGCGGTGTTCGCAAGTTGAATATTACTATTTTCACTCATGATATTTTAGAACTTTAGAAAAATCTTTTCTGCTTCCTTACTTTTTTCTTTATTCTTTGGTGTATTGTTATATACATTAACTGATATTTTTTCGCTTCGTTTTTTACCACCTCGCTGTTTTACGCCAGTTGTTTCATAATCTTCGCTTTCTTCACTCTCACTTTCTTCTTCTTCGCTGTCATTCTCTGGCTTCTTGGGTTGTGGTGCTTTCTTTGTGTTTTTCTTTTTGGGCTTTTTTGCATTCTTTTTTATCTTTCTAAGCATATGATTTGCAATAACCTCAGACATATCAATTTCGCTATCGCTTTCGCTTGATTCATCTTCAATCTCAGGATTTTTAAGTATCTCTTTCGCAACACCAACTTCAGCATCCGTCTCAATAAGTTCTTCCACTGATGCTTCTTTCAGTTCCCCCTTCTTGCGGAGCCGTTCGCGAGCCCATTCGTCCTTTCGCCGTTCAGCGTTTTCTCTATTTGCTTGAACTGCTTTCTTCCAGTTTTCCTTTGATGCTTCCTTTGACGGCATTGATTACCTATGAATGATATTACACGAGATAGTTATATTTTTTGTTAGTATAATTTAACAAAAATAAAAAATTAAAAATAATTAATTGATATTTTTAGAAAAAAGTTTAACAAAAAAGATTTTTCAAAATCTTTGATATACAATGTCGCAATATAAATCCTTACTCGGCTTGTCAGAAATAGCGACAGACAGCCTATCAATCGCAAACTTAGACTTAACGAACACAAACATAGTGGGCTTAAATGAGTGCCAGAAGATTCCGACCCAATAAATCTTTATTATACCGATGCGCGATTTGACACACGTCTCGCTTTAAAATCAACAACTGACCTAAAAGAAGGGCTTAATTATTATTGGACTGATAACCGCTTTGATGGTCGGTTCGCTTTAAAATCAACAACTGACCTAAAAGAAGGAATTAATTATTATTGGACTGATAACCGCTTTGACACACGTCTAGCTTTAAAATCAACTACGGATATCAAAGAAGGAATCCGTTTATACTACACAGAGCAACGAGTAAGGGATAATGACGAAGTCAAAGCCTCAACTCAACACAGAAGCAATACTTCCAATCCGCACCAAACCACTTTATACAATTTGATAGACACAAACATATTTGCACAAGCGAGCGGGCAATACTTAACTTACAACGATGTAGAAGGCAAATGGAAGAATACAGCCCTTGGTTCAATTGATACACTTTCAGATGTAGTCATTACAGCACCAGTGGCGATGAATAGTTATCTCACATATAATTCAATAAACTGGGTAAATAAAACCTTTCCGATAAATGTTGATGAAACAGGCAATATTACTATGGGAAGGAAGAATATAACAGGAGTTAATTTACTAAATACCAAAGATGTTGATGAATGGATATTTGAGCATCAAGACAATAATAATAAGGTGTCAGCGAGTGGAAGTATAGACTCACATAGCGATGTGTTAATAACGGGCACACCAGCAGATAACCAATTACTCATTTATAGCACAGGACAATGGAGAAACACCACACCACCCTTTCTTAGATTAGACGGCACAGCCAGTATGACGGGAGGACTAAATATGGGTGGTTTTGCTATTTCAGGGGCTTCTACATATAATGGAATTAATCTCGCTAATCTCGCAGTTGATGGTTCGGTGGTTAAACTAACAGGAGACCAAACCATAGGAGGAATAAAAACATTTAGCAGTATAATAAATGCTAGTGCGGGTATTGATATGAAAAGCCAAAGCATAACAAATGTAAATCTGGTTGATGGTGTTGATGTTTCTACTCTTGACACTTCGGTGGTTAAACTAACAGGAGACCAAACCATAGCAGGGAATAAAAAGTTTACATCAACTTTAGAAGTAAGTGGTTCGTCCAATCCTTCTACTTTTGACGGCATCGGCATAGCCTTTGATACAAAAATAGGAATGATTGCAGCACAAAAAACAGCAACAGCGACTTGGTATCCAATACAAATAACTGGTTTGTATGTAGAGTTATATTCAGGTAATACTTTAATTATAACCGCAACTGGAACAACATTAAGTTTGAATAACAACAAAATAACAAACTTAGCCACACCATCAGCAACAACGGACGGAGCAAACAAAAGTTATGTGGATACATTAGACGGGCAAAATGTGAAACTAACAGGAAACCAAACCATAGCAGGAATTAAGACATATAGCAGTGGTGTTGAAATGACTGGAAATTCAATCAATTCAACAACAAAAGGCACATTCATAGTTTTCAATTCTACCAGTAATATCGGTTCTATTGCTAGTTTGGATATGAAAACTGCAACATATTACAACTTTGACATTTCTGCGAAAAAAATAAGTTTTATTATTGATGGGACGATTGTGTCGTGGTTTAATGCTAGTGGCTTAGATTGTAATAGCAGTCGGATTGTTAATCTAGGAGCACCACAAAATGCGAATAAAGCGGTAAATAGACAATACCTAGATGACAATTGTGTAAAACTAACAACAGACCAAACCATAACAGGAAGTAAAACATTCAACGGGGCGAGCACAACGATAAAATATCTAACTTTAACGAACAATGCCGATTTTAATAATCAAACTATCACTAATGGTGGAAATATAACATATAATGGGGCGAGTATATTAAACCAAAATGGAGGTGATATATTCTTTTCACAGACATCAGGAGATTATCAGTATTTCTTGTTTACTCTAAATACTGCTACAAGTGGAACCGCGAACCAACGAGGTTATGTATTTACGAATGTAGCATTTGATGCAAAAGGGGCGGGACTTTATATTTCAAAACTTTTGGATAATAAAAGTGCTTCGTCTGACATTGTCCGTTTTAACAATGCTGGGGGTATGCGGTTTTATGGTGCTTTGGATATGAACTCAAACAATATAACAAATGGTGGAACAACAACAATTACTTCAACCGCGGGTATATCAACAACAACATTAACGGCGAGCGGATTAATAACAGCAGATGGTGGTTGTAAGTTATCTATTCAAAATAAAGTAGATGGAGGAAATGGACAGGGTATATTTCTGTGGGATACAGACAACGCAGGATGGGGGATTTATATGGCTCAACCAGGGACAGGTAAAAGTCTATCTGGTGGGTCTGCGGTTGCTGGCAACGATATTTCAGGCTTTGCTGTAAGATTTAGGTCTGGTTTTGCTTCCACAGATGGTTTTGTGTGGGAAAATTCTAATGAGCAATTGTTGATGTCGTTGAATGGGGCAAACGGCACTTTATGGACAAAAGGATTAATAACGGCTAGTGCGGGGATATCAACAACAACATTAACAGCAAGCGGATTGATAACAGCAAATGCGGGTATATCTGTTGTTAATAGCACAGTGGACATACGCGGGGAAGCAAGAAGTGGGTCTCATCCATCACCAGTTGGTTTATATGTCACGGGCAATCTTGGCCCATCTTCTGCTGGTGTTGAATTCAGACACAGCAACGGGACACAGGGAGTTGGTTTTGGTTATAACTCAATATATGCTACGGGAAGCAATACCTATCAAAACTTAAATTTTTATGCGAGGGGGACTGGAGTAATCTATGCTCAGAGTGATACAAGCATGACGACAGCATCCAGCGGATTTTTAACATTAAGAAAAAGACCACAAAATACGACTAACCCACAAATATTTATGAAAGCAGGAGACTCATCAGGTTATGCGGTAGTAATGAATACAGGTGGTTTATTATACGCTTGGTCGACTTCATTATCAAATGGTGAAAACAATACAGGATATGTTTTATTTGGCTGCGGGAGCAAATACATGGTCTTCTGGTTCAGACAGGAGATTAAAATCAGATATTAAAACACTAGACTGCGGGGATTGTTGCGAGAAACTAATGAAAATAAACTGCTGTTCATATTATTTGAAATCAGATAAAAAGAAAGAACAAAAGAACCACGGATTTATTGCTGATGAAGTTAAAAAATATTTCCAGAGTTTGTATCCGAAAGTGGAATAAAAGCAGACGATGGGAATGGAAACTTTGAAGGTATAACATACACGGACTTCATACCAATACTGGTTAGTGCTTTTCAACACATGGCGGAAAAGGTAGTTAATTTAGAAAAAGAAAATAAAAATCTTATGAATATATTACAAGACCAAGCAAACCAATTAGCAGAAATACGAGCGGAAGTATTTTCAAATGTCCAGCAATAATACAACCAGATTTCACAGACCACCACCTATTATGGATATGGATGGCGAACTAACTCCAGAATTAAAGTCTCGTGTTCTTGAAGTAGAACTAAAGACTGAGGAAAAAAAAATAGAGCACGAATTGGAAGATCACTGGAATTGTTGTTGTATAAAAAACAGACCGACCGACAGCCGACTTATTAAATACTTATTTCAAATGGGTATCATCGTTGCCATTATAGCCCTTTGTATCGTGAGACTATCTGAAAAGAACTTACCATGCGAGGTTGCTAACACTTATGTCGGAATTTTAACATTGCTTATCGGTATCTGCCTTCCTTCGCCTTCTTCAAGTAAGAAATGAACATTCATATACTTGAGTTTTATACCACATAGCATCATTTGAGCAAATTAAAGGAATGGCTTCATCAAAACTAACACACCAATCACTCATAGGCTTATACACACATTTAAATTTAGTTTCTATTCCTTGCTTTATACAATAAGCACAACTCTCATTTTTTTTCTCACTGACCCGTGAGTAAAAGTCGCAGGCAGTCCGAGCAGAAATATTAATTAATAAAAAGTTTATTAGCACTAATATAGAGGACATCATGGCTACTGAATATAAATATCAGCGGATTATTTTTCTGTGCAATGATTTTGCTGGAGGAAGCAAAACATTTAATAAAAATATTCAAATGTCATCCACACCCACCAAAATGAATGTTAAGTTTATCCACTATATGAACGACCAGACCGAAACCAAAACCAGAATTCTTTATATGGACAGAATTGCAATTATTGGAACATTTGCGGATAGCACCACAGCAAACATTTCAAACCTTAGTTATAATTTAGGTGTCGTTGGATGGACAGACGGACAATATACATTTAAAGTCCTTGAAACAGACAGCGGAAATATTGACACAGGAAATTTAGCGGGAAGAATTGTTGTATGCTTAGAATTCGTTGCGTAGCAACAATGTATGAATTTAGAAATTCATGACTATTTCTTGCTTAGAATATAGGATGGAAAAGATTAATAGCATTAAGGTGAAGCCAGTAAAACAAGAGGGTGATGGAAATAAAAAAACAAAAGGTTATAAATTATTCAACGAACCTTACGCAAATATATTTCTACTCGCCCGTAAGAAGAGCGGGAAAACGACAGCACTCCTTGAAATACTGAAACGGACGACAGACAGAAAAACCCGCATTGTCATTATTGCTTCAACGATACACAAGGACTACATTTATAAAGCAATGGTAAAGCACTTTAAGAACAGAGGAAACCCGATGGCAATATATACCTTTCTTAAATCAGATGGTGTAAATGTTACTGATTATGAGTTAGACAAACTGAACAGACAGGACGAGCGACACGAAGGAGAAGTAAAACAGGACAAAGAAGAAATAGAGAAGCCACAATTTCTTTATTTCGGAAAGGAAAAGAAAAAAGAAGAAGGTGAGAAGAAAGAAAGGCCAAGTAAGTATATTTCTCCAGAGGTTGTTTTTGTTTTGGATGATTTAGGAAGTGGATTAAGAGACAAGTCCGTAAGTGATTTGTTAAAAAAGAACAGACACTATAAATCAAAGGTTATTATGTCAAGCCAGTATTTAAACGACCTACGGCCAGAAGCCATTAAGCAGTTAGATTATTTATTAATCTTTCCGGGCCAATCTCAGGACAAAATGGAACTCGTGTATAAACACTTAGACTTATCTTTTGACTTTGATTACTTTCTTCAAAAGTATCACGAGGCTACAAAGGAACGATTTAATTTTCTTTATGTCGCAAGTGTTGATGATGAGTTAAGAAAAAACTTCAATTTCAGATTTAAATGATATTTGAGAATTTCACTTCGTGCTACGCACTCTCGTTTATTCTCAAACATCGGAAACCATTAAAGCAAAAAAAAAACCGATGTTTTATGATGACGAAGTCAGAATAAAATATCTTAAATAATTATTTTTTTCTGTATTATATATTTCACTATCTTTTATGGTAGTTAAAACAACTCGTGTTGAAGTCATTCCAACAATCGGCAAACGAACAATTAACTCAAGCACCAACATGGCTGGAGGCAAAAAGAAGACTGGTCGCAAGAAGAAGCAAGGAGGCAAGGGACAGGCTGGCGGTAAAATCAACTGGCAAAAAGTGGGCAAAACGGCCTTGGCTGTTAATAAATTCCTTCGTGATAACAAAGTAATTTCTAGAACTACGGGAGCCTTAAGCAGTATTGGAGTTCCTTATGCAGGATCTGTTCAAGCCACCGCTTCAAAACTCGGATATGGCAAGAGAAAGCAGAGAGGATGCGGTGCCCTTAAATTTTAAAGATATTTTGTTCTGACTGCCGTCATCACAAAACATCGACGACCATTATTTTTTCTTAAAATAAAAAATCGATGTTTTAGAATAAGCGATAATGCGAAGCATGAAGCGCAATTCTAAAATATCAAGGGCAAAAGTCCGTCCACCGCGGGTTTATAGAAATAAAAGCGGAAAGCCATATATTATCCAGAAGGGTAAAAAATATTATCTTAATTTCGGTAAAAAGACAAATGATATGAGCACACTTCAAATTGTTAAACTTTTTATGAAATACTTGAGCAGACCAAAAGCAATGAAAAAAACAAAGAAGGAAGACTTAAGAAAAGTCCAGAGCCTGTCAGAGATTGAGCAAAATACTAGAACCGCCATTAATGACCACTTAGACAGACTCAGAAAGGAGAAATACGAAAAGATTGATGAGATTGACCAAAAAGAGAAAAAAGCACGAGTTGATGCTGAAGAAGAAAAGAAGAGGCAAGAAAGAAAAGACATAGCAGATGCTAAGGAAAGGCAGGATGAGTTAGCAAGGATACACCGCAATGAACTATCCGATATAAAGGAACGACAAGAACAAAAAGCCAGAGAACTAAGAAGGGAGCAAAAACTCATAGATGATGTAAAATATGAAGAAGATAGAAAAAATAGGATACAAGCATTACCACCGCCACCACAACAACAATATATTATGCCACCACAGCAGTGGCAACCACAAGCACCGCCATTAGGAGCACCACCACAAGCACCGCTATTACCTAATTTAGGAGATGAAGCACCATTGAAAACGAAAGAGCAATATGAGGAAGAAAAAAAGCAAAAGCAGAAAGATATTGAAACACTGAAATTAGCAGGATATACAGATAAGTTCATAAAAAAGATGAGCCGTAAAGATTTACAAAAAGCCAGTCAAGATATTCAGACGGCTATAGCCACAGCGACATCTTTAGAGGAACAGAAAAAGTTAGCAGAAGAATATAAAGAAAAACTTGAAAAGGAAGAAAAGAAAGCAGAAGAAAAGGGTAAGCATTTTGAACATTTACAAATTAATCAATTTTTAATATCAGCATTTTCAAAAACTTATCACCCAAATATTACTATAAAAGAGTTAGCACAGGCTTTAAAAAAGAGACTAGATAGTGATGGACATAAAAAATTAAATTACAAAGACACTTCAAAGTGGATTATTGACATGATTAAAAGGTTTAATATTGATGTTGGAAATGAAAAGGAAAACGTAAAAAGAAAAGTAGCGGATTATGCTAGATATGAAGAGTATATGGGTATTAATGAGCAAAAAGGTAGAGGAGCGAAGACATTAGAAAAATTAATTGATAAAGTATTTTCAATAGCGAAAATAAAAAAATACTTAGCTCGCAAAGATTGGAAACACACAATGAATAAAAAGGACTTTGTAAAAACTCTAACTAGCAAAATGACTATAGAACCCAATGTGGATAAACAAGTTTCAAATGATTTAAATGTTGATGAAGGTATGCCCCAACAACTACAACCGCCATTAGAGCCACAGCCACAGCAACCAGAGCCAGAGCCACAGCAACCAGAGCCAGAGGAGGGGATTTCACCCCCTACCATACCCCCGAGCGTCGCGGAGACGCCACAGCAAGAGGAGCCAGAGCCACAGCAACCAGAGGAACAACAGGGAGAGGGACGGGGACTAATGACTAATGAAATAGACGACATAATGAAAAAATATGGATGGTATCTCGGAGCAATAGCCAGTGATGAAATCTACAAGTTGAAGCCCGGAAGCAGAAAACGATACGGATTTATTATGAATTTGGACAACCACAATCAATCAGGGTCTCATTGGATTGCTATATGGGTAAGTCTGGATAAAGACAGAAGTGTTGAAGTGTATGACCCATTAGCACTTTACGAGCCAACAGAAGACTTTCAGCAACAAATAAAACAACTAATTGACCGAAGCCACCCCGATAGTTATTTATTAATGAAGGTTAATCAAGTAAAACAACAATCAGACACATCGGATACCTGCGGTTGGCATAGTATGAGGTTTTTAATGGAGCGAGCAAAAGGTATTAAATTTAAATTTGCCAGTGGCTACACAGACTTAAAAGAAGAAGAAGCAGAAAAATGAAAAGCACAGAATGGGTATGGTCATTTTGACACATACATATAAAAGATATTTTCTCATATATAGATTTTTTGAGGTTGTAGGTGGTTTTTATAAAAAGCACCTACGATGGACTATAAAGGCGGTAGAAGCTCTGGAATTTACTACATAAATAGTAAAAATAGAATAACGGGAACAGACAGCGACTTTACACACGAAGTCAATATGAAGGGGCTAGACAATCCCACACATTGTAAAATTCTTCATATTTATGTGCCGAAATCGTATTACTCTGTGGCTTCACCATATAATACTTTTACACTTAGCGAAGACATGAGGCTTTAATTACAATACCTGAGGGCAACTACACAATGAACAACTTAAAAAATAAGTTGTCTGAGATACTGACGGCAGAAAGTCCGAGTGATTATACTTATGTAGTCTCAAGCAACAATACAAACACGGAAGCGGAGGATGGCAAATTAACATTCAGTGTGTCAAATAACGGAGGTATTCAACCGCGGTTTATATTTGATGCTGATACACGTATTCACGAGGTAATGGGTTTTGATAGAAATTCAACATATTTCTTTGCTAATGATTTTATTAAATCGCCAAATGTAATTATTTTAACTGGTGAAAAAACAGAATGGTGTATCTTCAATCGGATTTGGTGAATGAAGGTGATAATCATGTGCTACAAGAAATATACACAGCCAACGAAATTCCTTTTGGTTCTGTTATCTATGATGGAAGCGGGTCTGAGTATGGTAAAACATTGTCCGCTAATTCAAACAACGTATTCAGGTTTTACTTGACGGACGAAAACGACCAAGCCATTAATCTTAATGGTTTGGGTATCGTTATGACTTTATTGGTTTATCGTGAAACTAATTATT
>WBZZ01000804.1:197500-217500 GCA_019918135.1 Paulinella micropora
TAAATTTATTTTCTATGTGCATGTATCATTTTATATTTCACCTTTGATTGTCAGGACATGTATATGGATGATTGCGATGGCAGGTATGCAAGTTTGTGGACACAGGAGCTGGAAAAGCGGTTACCCCTTCTTCCTAGCAAGCATTTTGCCCTGCATTGTCCTGTTGTCTGCTCCATGTCATGACTTGTTTGCCCAGTTTGGCCAGCCTCGCGACCGACTGTGGCAAGGACGACGACTAGGTGCAGAAATCCACAGCACAAAGAAAAAAGGAAAAGAATTATTGCTATTGTGAAGTGTTGTATACAATTTTGAGAGAGGAGTGGTAACCCTAAGAATGATTAACGCAGAGTTGCTTGTAGAAGCGGAGTAGATGTAGTCGTAACAGGCCTGAGAGAAACAGAGACAAACAACAAGGCTGCCATTAGTAGTCTTCATTCTCAGTGTCATCTTATGTTTATTGTAACAGTTTAAATGTACATGCTATCCTGTTAAGTATTCAGCCTCAAAGTCTGTATTATCCCCAGGCTCAATATTACGGTAATATTAATATCAGGCCGCTGAATAACAGTTAAATCACTTACTGCACCGATTCCGAATATCATCAACGTATACAAGTCTCATTACGACTCATACATACATACATACATTCATACATCATACATACATGCATGCATGCATGCATACATATATACATACATACATTCATGCATACGCATACGTACGTATGTACGAACGTACGTACGAATGTACATACATACATACATACATGCATGCATGCATGCATACATACATACATACATTCATGCATACATGCATACGCATACGTACGTATGTACGAACGTGCATACGAATGTATGTACTATGTATGCATGCATGCACGTATGTATGTATGTATATATATACGTATGTATGTACGTACGTAGGTACGAACGTAACGTAAAATAACATAACATAACCATGATAACATAACATAACATAACATAACATAGCATAACTTGTGAAATAACAAAACATAACATAAGTTTGAATATAACATAACATAACACAGTTTGAAATGGAAAATTCCAGCCAAAATCTAAAAAGCTATATAAATATTTTTTCCTCTGAATGTCTTTAGCAATAAAGTTTTCTTAGTGATACGGTCAAAATCGGTTTCCGAGCACATTTTTTCGAAAGTAGTTGTTTGGGAAAGTTCAAGTTGTGGTAGGTGTCAATTCTTTTCTCATTTTGGTTTTTCGGAAAGATTCTTAGGTGGTCGGACTATATAGACTCAGTGCAAGCCAGGCTTAGTGTGAGCCGGGTTCCGGATTAGTAGGTGACAATATAGTAGTCTAACAACTTGAAGTCACGGTTGAACTCGCGTCAGTCACGAGTTGTTAGACCTATTAATATAATTAACCGGATAGTCAGTATGGTCCGGCATATGTAATCTGTTTTGCCGGTTCGATGTCAAAAGAATATATTTATTGATGCCTATCCTTTTACTCAACCAAATTCAACAACTTCGCCAGTAACCCAATCTTCTTCATTTATATAATTGACGATAACCAGCCCGCCTGGCCTTTGTTACACTGCAACCCCTCTGGGAAAAGAAGTGCCTGAGCTTAGAACCGTTCAAGGGGGACCAATTGGTGGAAGACGCCTACCTGGAACAGCTGTTTGTCCCGAAGCCCCGGGTGGGGGTGACCGAGCCCGGTGACGGTAAGAAGCCCCCGGATCAGGGGGAGCTTCATAGTTCAGATTCCGACGGCGAAGTGGAGGAGGTGATCCGAGTCTGAACAGGAAGCCACGGAGGCAGTGGAAGAGGCTCCCGCTCCAGCACGACATGATATAATGCAAAATGTCCTTCAAGAAATTTTGCAAAATTTTTGAGATTTTCAAAATATGATATTAATACTTAAAATCAATTAACTTTCACGTAAAAATAACATTTCTATTCTTTTGAATTGAAAAACTTCTTATTTTTAAATTTTCATTAATGTAACGGCTAGTTTTTGATATTTATCTCAGAGCCGATCCGCTTCTATCCGCGAGTATTAATCATTCTGTTTTTGTTGTGTTTTTTACACAAAAATAATACATATTTCTTATCATAAATAATATTGATTTAATGCTAACTTCAAGTTCAAATTCAAATTTTGAATTCATAACCGTTACGTTTTGTCCTTTCCACTGGCTCTACGAGTGGCAAGTATTTTATTAAAACAGTACTAGTGTTTCAGTAAATAACTTAATTAGATTTATTAATAATTAGTTCCTTCGCTGTCTACGTCTACCTTGCCCGCGAGGTCGCCCCCGCGCAGCGCTACTCCGCACAGCACTGCTGAGTGTGGTGGATGCAGCATGAGCTGCTGGTCGAGGTGGAGGCAGCTTCAACCACTGTGGAAGCGCAGCCGGACTTAGTATGCATGCCATCGCGGCTGGCGAGGGCATCCATGCAGGCTTTGGACGTAAATTTTTCTCAAGAAAAACAAAATTTTGCTTGTTTTCGTCACGGACAAATGCAACTTTCATTTTCCCCGGAGTTGCTGTGGCTTCAAAGCAATGAAGCTTCCACAGGTCAGGAACTTTGCAAACAGGATGCCGGAGTTCTGGAGACCTGTTTATTGGAGCACGGAAAAAAAGAGGAACGGAATTAGAGAGATTCCTCTTAATTACTTCTGCAAGGTCACGCGACGATTGCCAGATAAAATCATTATGAAATCCTTCATACGCGACAGCTTGTGCTATTTTACCTGCGTGTGAGTCACAGAGTGATTTCCCGTTATATGATGCCTAGAAGTTCCATTGCGCTGTTTGAAGCCACGGGTGTTTGCGCAAAATCAAACTAAACTCAGCCAAAGAGTACCTTTACTTAAAATGTTTTCTCCCTCCATCCGACCACAGTATTAAATGACATACCTGTACAGGCCGGATCATGGCTTGATGCGGGCGCTCAGTTATATTATCTAGCCACTCCCTGAAAAAAAAGTAATCGTTGTTAGGTAATTTGTCGGAAGTGTGAGGAAATGTGTCAATGTATTCTCTCTTCACTCCTCCATCTCCATCTCCTCTTATTAATGCTGCTATGCAATCATTGACGTCCTCAGTGTTGCCTTCCCCCACGGTCAATCGCGAAAAGTCAACTACAACGATAACGACAGACAAGTCTCGCGCGCAGTGTTTTAAATCGTCGTCATAGAATTTCTTGTTGTTCTTGGCTCTTACATGAAATTCAAATTTCTCTATCGATGTTCGAATTTTACTCCTTTCCTTTTCCTCTTCCTCTGACAGTGCTCTGTTCTTCCTTCTCAGTTTCTCCTCCCGTTCTTGTAAAGCGGCCAACCTTTTGACATCGCTTTTGTGTTTTCCGCAATATGAACATTTACTCCATAATTTCGTGGCGCGGTTTTCAATATTCATCTGCGCCGTCAGCCGTGTCCAGTCAGATCGGAGCGGAGGAGTGATGAGTGCTTTCCACTCTGAAATCAGAAATGGACGTTCAAGAAAGGATGCTATTTTCTTATACCACCACTGCCATAACTCTGGAACTCTCAGTTGCATTTGCTTCACCGGGTTATATACAGGAGTCCTAAAGTGCATTCAAACTTAGTCCGCTTGAAATAAATTACTGCTGTTTGTCTGTTGCATGCTCTATGTGAGCATGCCACAGACAGACAGCAAAAAAAAAACGGTGGGTACCCCCCCCCCCTGCAGTAAGTTTCAAACAAATGCGATACAAAAGAAATGTAAATTACCGGTGAGCGCAGGAGCAGAACAACGGGACGCAACTGCAATTGTTCCGGCTGGGCGGGAAGGACACGCGAGCACTGATGAGGCGCATTAATATGATGCACACTGCAACCCAACTAGCCCTCTGTTGTCGGTAATCTCTTGGTATCTGTAAATTCCGCTGTAATCTTTTTGGCTGATCGCTGAGCCTGCTGGAAATAGTGACACCTGACTCTGGTAGAACCATGTGTGGTCTTGACCCGCCAACTCGACTTCTGCATGTGTGCTTCTTTCCTTTGTGCTCGGTGCTGACAACATGATAGGAAGGTGGATCGCACCTTTTGCATTCCCAGACCTCACCGTCACCGGACTGAAATGCTAGACGAAGCTGCTCCTGCCCCCTTCTCCGCTTGCACTTCGGCACAAAGCGAATCGTCTTCCCACTGATAAGCTTGCGAGCTATTTCCGGAAGTATGAAGTCAAAGTATCGCGACACGTAGTCGTCATAAACCTTGCTCATGGTAATATAAACAAGATACAACGTCCCATTCTTGATCCGCCTGTCACCACTTGGGTGCTCGGCCAAGTAATACTCTATCCCAGCTGTGTCCATCCCAAGTAATTCCGGAGTCGGATCGAAGCGGATTGGAGTGTTATCAAAGGATGAACCTTCAAACGCACACAATGACTGCAGATTTGGTACGTTCAGCCAGGCTGCCGACCGCGAATCAAGCTCAAATAATTCCTGGACTTCCCCAAGCATGGCGGCGACGTGTGGGGGAACAGATGACGGTGTGAGTTCGCTCAAGCCTTGTGTCGCCTACCTGATGCGGGTAATGGCAGCAAAACCCCACTTGGCAAGTTCCACAATGTAACTGTCTTCAGAGTACAGCCTGCCTGATTCAAAACCCAAGATGTCCATGACTTTGTAGGCCGCTACAGCGCGATCATCAATTGGAGGCGGCTGCCTCAGCTGCCCTCTCTCACGAACCACGAAACTGACTTCCAAGCCTTCCTCTGCGTTCCCCTGAATGCCTGATAGTGCTAGACAGTGTACTCTGGTGTGGGGCAGTGCCGGGAGGGGCTGTTGGGGCTGCAGGGGCACAGGACCAACCACGGACGAAAGGGTGGTAGAGACGTTGGACAACGTCGGAGCAGCCACAGAGTCCAAGCGATGTTCCACAGCCAGAGCTGCAGAGGGGAGGACAATTCCTAGCCTGCGCGCCATCTGTGCACAAGGCAAAGTGAAAAAAAGCAAGAAATGAAGAAAGAAGAGACCTCTTGCTTTGCTGCAGCAAACTTTGCCTCTTGCTTTTGCCTCTCGCCCCTTCTCTTTTTCATTGCGGTGGCCTGTCTGCAAACCTAGCAGCACAAAAAATAAAAAAAGATGAGGAAGTTGGAAAGAGTTGTGCAATCGGTATCACGTTTCAGCAGGAGCGAGGATGCATCCTTACCTGCAGACGAAGCGATGCCAGCAAAGCGGATCGTTTTGAGGAGCGTTTTGAAGATTTTTTGAACACCCCCAAATTGATCCAAAAATCAATCCGCATGCGATTCCGGCCGTGCAAATTGCACTGTCCGGCCTTTCATATCACCGTAAAATCTGGTCAAAATCGAAAATGTGCCGGGACGGCTACCTAATTTGAAAAAACGGATAGAAAACGGGAGCAAAAAGTCTTCAAAAAGTCTTCAAAAAGTTTTGGGTCGTGGGAACGTGCTCAGAAATCAACTCAAGAGATACTTGAGAAGTGACTCGAGAGGAGCACTCTGGTCTGGTATGTTCTTGTCGCTCCCATGTAACTCCCACATTGTGTCAATTCATAATCGATATCACTATCGTGAGTACACATAGCATCGTGTTGTATTTGAGTTCAGCTTGTTACAGTCGATGCCTCCACGACCCCCTCGAAGGGCTGCGTTAGCGGCTACTGTTGCCATGGCTCAACAGGCCCAGGAGGCAACGCAAGACGACGAGGCCCAGGAGGCTACTCAAGCTTCTTCAGACCAAGTTGCAGCAAGCTCATCTTCGTCTTCGTCTTCCTCTTCTTCTTCGTCTTTGTCTTCTACTGCGGAGGAAGTCAAGGCTGCAGCTCAAGTGAAGACGGGAGCTGCGTCAACGGAGCTCCACTTCCAAGTGTTTGCTCCTTTTCTACCTCAGTCTCAACGCTTCACCACTCCGGGATTCACTAGTTCTTCCCCTCCCGACAGTGCTCAACGCAAGATCGCTTCCTACTTACTGGGGCCTGCGTCGTCGTCACTGTTGAAGTACACCCCCCTCGCCTCCTTGGACAAAAGAGACAATACATGGTACACATACACACACATACAAACATGCACACATATACATACATACATACATACATACACACACATACATACACATACATACATACACACACATACATACACATACATACATACACATACATACACATACACATACATACACATACACATACATACACATACACATACAGATACATACAGATACATACAGATACATACAGATACATACAGATACATACAGATACATACAGATACATACAGATACATACAGATACATACAGATACATACAGATACATACAGATACATACAGATACATACAGATACATACATACATATTATAGCCGGCGCCGGGTTTTTTGCCCCCCCCCCCGGTTCTCTTGCTCTACAGATACATACAGATACATACAGATACATACAGATACATACAGATACATACATACATACGTATTATACCCGGCCCCAGGTTTTTTTTTCCCTTTTTTTGCCCCCCCCCCCCCCCGTTCTCTTGCTCTCTCTTTCTCTTCTCAACATACATGCATATACATACACATACATACACATACACATACATACATACATACATACATATACATACACATACATACACATACACATACATATACACATACATACATACATACATAGATAGATACATACACACGTAATTTGCATACGTACATACAAGAGTTAAATCATGCAACTATTATTATTTATTTTGACACATACATACATACATACATACATACATGCTTGCAGGTGGATTTCGTTTACCCTGAACGTTGGCAAGACGGACTCAGATGGGAAATGGACCCGGCCTTCAGTATTTTTGTAGACACGCACGCAGGGCAGCTAAACGCACTGGTCGATGCACGTCGAGACATGTTGTATGACTATTTCGGTTATTCGACCCTGCTCAAGTCCTATTTGCTCAAAGACAATCAGGGTCGTGCGTGCGAGACGGCCCAGTACCTCTGGCTTCGCGTGGCCGTGCATCTGTGCCGCCGCGAGTCCAAAGAGCCACTGAAACGAATCAAAGGACCTATGACCTCATGTCATCTGGTTATTATACACATGCGAGTCCAACTCTATTTTCAGCGGGGCTGAGAAGAGCGGGCCAGCTTAGTTCTTGCTTTACTCCCGATTAAGGGCGACTCGTTGAGTCACATCTACGACACCATCAAAGATGTTGCTCTTATCAGCAAGGGAGGAGGTGGGCTGGGAGTTCACCTCGGGTGCGTTAGAGCCAAGGGCTCCCTGATACGCAGCACGGGCGGAGCATCAGACGGTGTTATACCCTTGTGCAAAGTGTTGAACGAGACTGCTTGCCACGCAAATCAGGCTGGGAAGAGAAAGGGCGCTGTCGCCGTCTACCTACCAGTACACCACGCAGACGTCTTCGAGTGGCTGGACCTCAAAAAGATCACTGGCTTCGAAGAACTGCGAGCCCGAGACTTGTTTTTAGGACTTATCGTCAATGGCCTCTTCATGGAGCGTGTAGAACAGGATCAACAATGGTCCCTTTTTTGCCCGGACGAAACGGGCGTAGGTGACCTGGACGCCTTCTATGGCAAGGAGTTCGAGAGCCAGTACACGCGGGCCGAGAGGCTGGGCCTGGCGAGGCGCGCCGTCAAATCGCGCGAGCTCTGGAGCGCTGTCTGCCGCGCACAGATTGAAAATGGTGGTGTGCCCTACATCATGTACAAGGACGCAGTGAATGCCAAGTCAAACCAAAAGAACTTGGGCACGATTCGCTGCTCAAATCTCTGCGCCGAAGTGGTCCAATACAGTTCAGGTGGCGAGTGTGGCGAGCACAGTGTTTGCTACTTGGCCTCGGTTGCGCTGCCCAAGTTCGTGTCGGAGGACCGCAATTCCTTTGATTTCGAGCTGTTGCGGTCGTGCGTACGTGTAGCAATCAGAAATCTCGACACCGTCTTCGACATTACAGAATATCCTACGGAGGAAGCCAGACGCAGCAACCTCTTGCATCGTCCGGTGGCTCTTGGTGTGAACGGGTTAGCCGATGCGCTAGCTCTGCTCAAGATGCCGTTCGAGAGCGCAGAGGCACAAAAGCTCAATGTCAAGATTTCCCACGAACTGTACTATGCAGCGCTCTGGGCCTCTTGTGAGTTGGCGCAGGAGAAGGGGGTTTACAAGAGTTTCGGCGGGTCTCCCGCTAGCCAAGGGCTCTTGCAGTGCGATCTATGGAACAAGCCACAGACGGACGACCGCTGGGACTCGCTCCGCCAGCGCATCGCCAAGTATGGGCTACGAAACTCGCAGCTAATTGCCTACATGCCAACCGCCACGACCGCTCAAATCCTGGGCAATTTTGAATCGTTTGAGCCTCCCCACTCGAACGTCTTCGTGCGCCGCGTGCTCTCTGGCGAACACGTCGTGTGGAACAAGCATCTGGTTTCCGAGTTAGAAGAGCGTGGGCTCTGGAACGAGCAGCTCAGGGCTAAAATCATTGCCGACGGCGGTTCTGTGCAAGGATGCGACCTTCCCGAAGACATCAAAAACATGTACAAAAATGTTTGGGAAGTTCCCTTACGAGTGCAGCTGCACTTGGCGGCCGATCGCGGCCCGTTTGTGTGTGGCTCACAGTCGCTCAACTTGCACCTGACAAATCCCACTGAGCGCAGAGTCAGCAGCGCTTTGTTCTATGCCTGGCAGCTCGGTCTCAAAACTACGTATTACATACGAACCCAGGGCCTTGCTAGCAAGGCCCTGGGGCCGGCCGACTGTGCTGTTTGTGTAGCTTGAATCCCTTTCGGGTTTTTTTAATTAAACAAACTCTTCCTCGATTTGCATGGCGCTGGAGTCGGCTCCCGAGTCTTCCTTGAGCGACACGCCGAAGGCCTCTTCTTCGGTCAGGCTGATGTCCGGGTAGGGCAGAGCGTCGATTTTTCGCAGTTAAACTATTTTGAAGCCGAGCGAAACTTTCTCCTGGCGCGAACACAGCGTGGTTACCTGAATCAGGCATTTGACTACATCACCTCGTGCAATGGCTTGGTTGTCTCCCTCTCCTCCCATTATCTTGGCACCTGTCAGCGTACAACTCAGGCGCGCGGGCCACGCCCTGTCGCTCTTGGCGCTGGTGCGGGGTCGGGTACAGGCCTGGTAGTAAGACTTGATCTGTTCGTCTGTTTTCGCGAGGGGGCCGCTCTCTTTCACGGTGGGCAGCAGCTTGTCCCTGGCCTGCACAAGTAGCGCGCACATTCTCTCGTCGATTGCCCTGAGGGCCTGGTAGGCCTCCAGCACACTTGAATGGGTCGTGGCCTCGCGGAAACTCAGGTCGACTGTCACCTTCTTGGAGTCCTGGAAGCTGCTAGGGTCCCAGGCCATGACCAGCGGCGGCAACAAAAGGGTCGGGGCTTTCCCTTCGTACACGACGTTGGCGAAGATAGAACCATAAGCCGCGCGCGGTTCGCCTTTTAGCACAATCTTCGGCAGGTCCTCGGCTGAGTTGAACTTGACCGCCAGCTGCTTGCCGCCGTTCGCGCCCGTGCCCTTGATTAGCTGAACAGACATTTGACTTTTCTGTGCGGGTCTCACTGGCAGCGGCTGCTTCCCCCACTCGCCTGATTTAAAGTGGCTCAATTCAAATCAGGAGGACCCAAAAAAGGAAATGGGTTGCAAAGGGGCTGGTCCTCTTTTTACCTCTGCGCCCTCATTTTCCCAAACTCCGTCAATGTACCTAGTCTTTCTCTGGCGCACCAAGAGCGGCGGCCTTCAATCCGCCGGGCGATCGAGTGTCTGGCACCGGTCCTGCTCGAGGCAAGAATCGATGCCTCGCCGTCCGGCCTCGAGCTCGTCGGCGTCACCGACGGCGTGAGCGCCGAGCTGTCTGTGCCCTTTTCTGCCGAAGGGGCCGAAGGCGAGTATGTCCAGTTTGGCTCTGGCAAGGTGCGCGCTGTGTTTTGCATCGACCTCAAAGAAGTCGCGAACTGGCTCACACAATACAGACCCGAGATGACCCTGGAGCTCTCGCTGGACAACGACAACTAGTTGAACCTCAAGATGTTCAACGAAAGTCGCAGCTTTGAACACAGCAGTGCCCTGTCCAACCTGCGCGTGTCGGCGGACATGGTCGCGATGGACGGTAACGCCATCCGGTGCGACCAGCTAGCCGACGTGAGCTCGACCGCGCTGTGTGCGGTGGCCAGGCACCACCACAAGATCAACTCACACGCGCGCTTCTACGTCGCCGGCGACCGGCTGGTCACCGAGTCCTGTCTGCTTGACGTCTCGGAACAGCGCAAGAGCAGCACTTATCTGTCTGGGGTCGTTTCGCATACCGAAGTCGAGCGGCCCAAGATGCGCGCCGACCCAAACGGCCAGGCAGGAGACGGGCTCTTCTATTCGCTGGACATGGTCAAGAAACTCTTAAAGGCGGCGTCGTTCCAGGAACGCAAGAAAGGGCGCATGATGCTCGGGCTCAACAAGGACGGGCCGCTCGTGCTGGTGTTTAGCCGCGGCGCGAGATACCTGAAATTCGCCATCGTCTCGTCGAGCGCCGCTGCCGAAGAAGAAGAGCAACCCACGGTCGAGCCGCCCGAGCCGCTCGAGCAGCAGGAGAGCGGGTGCGTGCCAAAAGTGATAAAGCGCAAAAACAAACAGGCTTCGTCCACGCGCGTCAAGAAGCAGAAAGTAGACGCGGTCCCGGAAGCCGCGAAAGGCGCTTGACGATGTAGGCTTTGCCTTGATTAGGCCCAATAAAGTGTTTCTGTGTTGGCTGTCTCTTGGCTAGAGGTAGCGTCCAGTCCCGGACCCCTCCTACCTGCCGGAATTCCGAAATGGTCATGCTGCACCCGTACTCGAGCAACTTCCACCTAGGCAGGGCCGGCCTTATCAGTTGCTGCCTGAGATTCAGTCGCAAAAAGGAGTGTAGCAAGTCTCCGGCCTGTGAGCGCAGAGTTTCCGGCACGCCGTAGCTGACAAAGGCCCACGCACAGGCCGGCGTACAAAAGAGCCCGAAGACGTACAGGTAGCCCTTGACGGGTGCGTACGCCACGGGCAACTCGAACCATCTCCCATCCTCGCGCGCACTCGGGTGGCCGCAGTGCAGGCAGAGCCTCTTGCGGTGTATCTCCGTGCCTTCCATTTTTCTTGCCTTTGTCACAGAGATGGCGGAGGGAAGCCAGGAAACGAATTGCACTGCCCTGATTTAAATCAGGCCGCTGTTGAAGATTCATTTCCCCCCTCGGCGGGCACACAAATGCAGTGGATGTGCGACCACGAATTCGTTTTCAACCAAGAAACGAGCGGGACCTTTTGCGAGAGATGTGGTCTGGTGGGCAGAGAGCACTCATTGTACGGGGCGGGCCAGTTCCTAGTGAATGGCCGGATGCGAGGGGACGAGGGCGAAATGACGGAGCAGCCGAGGCGCCCGCAAGGTTATACCCGTTTATCGAGATTTCGCGAGATTACAAGACAGGTTTTTGGGCTGAGGGGGATTCATCAGAAGCCGCTAGTCAGCCAGGCCTTGCTACAGCTGGCGAGAGACCTCTGCCACAAGTGGAGCGTGAATGGCACGGAGATGACCCCGTTGAAGTTGATCTATCTGTTGAGTCGTCTCGGCCCACTTTCTCTGGACCGAGCCGGCTGTCTTGCGTACCTGCTCGGCGGCTCGAAGGACAGGCTGACGCGCGGGGCCGAGCCCACTCGCGAAGTGCTCCAAGGCCTCGAGACGTTATTCCACCGGGTGAACGGGGCGTGGCAGTGAGGGCGCTGCTCAAGGTTCGTTATGGCTGGTCTCGCGTCTGTTTTATCAATTATTCTTCACTCCTCAGAGCGCTGCTAGAACTCATGCAACAGCCCGCGCTCGCCGCGCGCGTGCCGCCGCTCTTGCAGAGCGAAAGCAGGCACCGGCAGACGGCGATCTGGGCAGCCATATGCCAGACACTGAACTTTCCCTTTTACCAATCACCGGCAACCTGCTGACCCCGCCCGACGGCAACGCCAGGCCGAGAGAGAGCCATCTTCTCGGCTCCAAGCCGCTCCGCAAAAAACGGAAGAATGCGCGTCGCGCGACTGCTGTACATGGTGGATTTAAATCCTCTCGGTTTTAATCACTGAGTAAAAAAGAGGGTAGCCATATTAACAGAAAAACGATGGACACGCTGCACGCCGGAGCGGAAAGAGATCGCGAAGCCGGACGTCAAAGTGGCGCCGGGCCACGGCGAGCTCGCTGCGTGGGGCAAGAAGGCGGGAGTGCCCTTGGCCCGAGGGCTGCCGCCCGTCAAGTTTACCGCCGTGGTCTGGCGCAAGTACCGGTCGTCGTTTGTGGCGGGCATCGACAAGCTCGTGAAGCTCTCTGCAAAGCAGTACCAGGCGCTGCTGGGCAGGGTCCGCCTGTCCGCGCTCGGCGTGGACGCGTTGCGTTTCGAGCGCTCGGCCGAGCTGGAGGGAATTATCGAGTTTTGGACGGAGCACTGGGGCGACTACTTTATCTTTCCCAAGAACAGCAAGATGCGGGTGGGCGATTTCCTCCGGAAGACCCACACGGGCTTGCAGGGCTCTGGGTCCTTTTTCACGTCGAACGAAGGAGGGCGCGCGGCCTTTCGGGTGAGCGACGACCTCCGCCGGTTGCCCACCGGCGGCGACTGGGAGGGCGGCGAGCTGACGTTCAGGCAGGCCCTCTACGGCCTGCACGAGGGCTCGGTCGAAGGCTGCGACGGCAACACGAAACCGCTCCGCGACTGCCTGCTCGTGCACTGTCGGATGTTCTTGCGCTACCCCGACGACGTCCTTAGCTACGCGAAAGTGCTCAATGACCTGGTGGACGCGGTAGCTCCCGGCGCCAAGAATAGGCACCAGAGCTACACTGAATTCCGGCAGTGGCTGCTCGGTGGCGAGGACGCCGAGGGCAACCTGCAGACCCCCTTTGGGGAAGAGGTCGCGCGCTTCGTGCTGCAGAACGGGTTGTTCAGCGACCCGAACATGAGCGCCGGCACGGCGAAAAGAACGAAAGAAAACCGGACCGAAAAGATGGAGCACCAGCACGCCATCCACGAGGAGACCTGACTGGCTTGGCTCGACTCGCTGTACCAGGCCCTGCTAGCGGAGAGCGCGGGCGTGCACCAGGCCCCCGACTCACCCTTTCTGCCCGCGCCGGACAGGCCCTTGTGGGGGCTGGAGGCTGTTTTCTTGATGCACTGGGCATGCGAGGGTCGAGGTAGTCAAGTTCTCTGACTTGGAAGCGCTGGACGAAAAGCAGCAACAGGAAAGGGTCTTCTCCAGCATCGCGCTCAGCCGCCACGTCTCGCAGATCGGCCAAGCGAAGAAGGGCTGGCTGACCTACGACCCGCCGGAAGACGACAGCGACGAATGGGTGCTGACGGCCGTGCCCAAGCCCATCGGCATGCTGACCGCCGACACCAACGGCATCCTGCAGATCTTTAGGCACATGCGCGCGCTCATAGACAGACACCTCGAGTACCGCGCACTCAACTCGGGCGGCCAGAAACTCAAGCCGGCCGACCGCCCGCCGTCCGACTACACTTCGACCGCCGACCTGCCGCCGCCGCAGCAGCAACAGCCACCGCAACAACAGAAGAAGAAGCAAAAGACGGCTGCCGTTTCCGCCTGGGCGAAGCGCGTCCTGGACCTGCCCGCCGGCACGAGCGCCGTGGCCGCGCTAGGTAACGCCGAGGCCATGACCGTGCTGAACGGGGCAGGGTTGGAACGATGCTTTGACTACCTCATGAAGCACTACTCTAACTCTACTGGCAAAAAAGACAAGCCCTTGGGCAACAAACACCTGCTCCGCGCGCTGTATGGAGAGGTGACCTACGCGCTGTACGTCGAAGGCTCCTTGGTCAGCAGGCCGCTGTTCTTGTCTCGAGTGCTCGCGCACGCGAATCAGGACCTGAACTCGCAGCTCTTTTACCAGCAGGTGTTTCTTGTGCGGCGCGAGACCCCGCTGCTCGACACCGTGACCGACGTCAACGTCAAGAAACTGATCCAGGGCCTGATGCTGCAGTCGAGCAGGCTGGCGGCCCAGTACCGGGAGGCGCTGGGCGCCCTGCCGCGGCCCGCGCCGCCGCCACTGCCGGACAGGTCGGTGCCGCCGGAACAATTGAGCACAATGTTTGCTGAGCTGATTTAAATCGAGTGGTCCCTGCCGGGTAAATAGATTTTCTAGAAAGCCGTTTCTCCGCGTGCCGTCTGTTACTTTTTTACCTAGCTTTACCAGCTCAGAACTTGCCTCCGAGACAAGGCAAGAAGTCAAAAATATGACGACCATCAGAACCACGCCCTTTGGGGAAATTTCGCTGGTGGACGCCGTGCACCAGACAATATTACCCTACGTGGGACCGCAACCGCTGCGCGGCCCGTGTAAAAAGGCACTTGCAGCTTCACCCCTACAAGCTCGAGAGCGTACAACGACATGTCTTCAAGAACCGCGGAGGGCGCAAGGATGGGACGTGGGTCGCGAAGCCGGCCGTGGCGGCAGACATCGTCGCATCACTGGTGCACGGTTTTGGTCGCAAAACACGGTCAGCCCCTGGGGCAGTCCTCCGGCCGCGAGATCAGCCCCTTGTAGAAGTCATCCCCGCTCTCATGCGCAATGGCCAAAGCGTCGTTGATGCTGCGACAATTTTGGCTGAGGTGGGACCAGTCACAACAGAAACCCTCCTCCCGGCTGCAAACGAGGCACAGACTACAGTTCCGGTCGTACCCGAAATTGAGACATGGAGACCGCTGTTGTCGCCCCTGCCCGAATACCAGTTCTGCGGGAACGAAGAAGAGCCACTTGCAGATCAGGGACAGCATGATGAAGGTTGGGTCGATTTGTCTGAAGGTTACGTACACAAGTTTTTTTAAATTAGTCGTGTGTTGTATAATAAAGGCAGGCATTGAAACGAGGCAGAAAGAGCAGGCCGGTTTCGAACGCCCCGGTCCGCCACAGGAAGCGCTGCCACTTGTTGGGCTGAACTACCTCCCAGCCGGTACGCCTCTAGAAAACGGTATATAGGCACGTAGGCCAGTACGACCACATCCTGGCGCCTGTTCCGCCTGGTAGGGTAAAAGTCCGGCCCAGGGATCTGGCGGCCTCTGCGAGTGTCACCAGTTCATGGCGGTGCTTCATCTAACTGCGGGATGTGCTCTTGCTTTGAACCCATAGTCTCCTCGGTTCCAAGGCTCATGACCTTTGAGAGACTCGCCATCGGGAACCTTTACCGATCCCTTTCAGGATCACTCCGGGCTACTCTAGCAAGACTGTCTCGCAGTAAGGAAACGCACTTTAATAACTCGTATAAGTAAGAGATCTGAACTAACTGCGGGAGAATCTGCCACGTCACACAGAAGCTGCCACGTCACAAAACTGACTAACTTAGATGACCAAGTTACGTAGTTATAATTATGACTGGTAAATGATGTATTGAGTCCTTACAGTTAACATTGGCATTATTGACTGTCAGTCCAATTGACAAATCAACTATCCACGTAACGGTGATTAAAATTGAAATAGCTATGACCAACGCTGTATAGGTTTTGCACTTTGTTCCGACGAGCTGTATTCCAGATCGAGGAGTTTTTCCTGCAGCCTTTGTGGTCGGTGACAGGATCTCGGGGGTGTTGGTGGGTTCTCGGATAAGACCATGAAGTGCGTTCTGGGTCCCCGTTCCTGATAACTAGTCCAGGGTTAGGTAAACATCTTATCGGGGCCGGTGACCGGGACCGTTTGGTCTCCCCTGTTGGGTCGGACCAGCAGACCTGATCCGAGTTCCTGTTCACGGGTGTCTCGAGACTAGTTTTGTTGTTCCAAGCATCTAAGGGAGTTTATCGCGAGTCAGTTAAGTCCTGCGGACCTGGCACTGAGACAGTACATTCCTGACCATCTCCTGGTCAGGACTGTGCGGTCTTGGGAGTCGGGTCCGTGAGCCCAGCTGTTTTGGTATCCCCCGAGGTCAAGATAAGATGTAAAGGATGTCTGGTTTTGTCTTGGTTGTCTGAGGGGGGCCCACTCCATTGTGTCTTACAGGGGACTCTAGAATGGACTAGTGTTGGTCCCATCCAGACCCAGTATTACCCTGGCGGCACTATTGGGTCTGTTAGGAGCCTATCGTTGTAGTCCGCCAGTGATCCGCCTTGGGGTTAGGACACGATGTAGCTCTTTATCTTTACGGGGGATAGTGTGGAGCCCTTGATCCGCTATCTCGTTGACTATTGTATGCTATATATATCTCTGAGTCTCGTCCGAGCAAGAGAGGAGTGTAGTGAGACGTGGGACCCAGGGTGCGAAAAAGAGAAAGAACGAGGGGTGCAGCGAACGAGAGGGGTATAGGACGCAATGCAGTCATGTAAAGTGCAGAGCATTCTTGGCTATCAGTCTGACTTCGTGGCTGGCATGGGTAATACGCCCCGCGAGGAGACGCAAGTGACACTTCCGTCTCCCCGCAAGAACAATAAATCATCAAGTCAGACGTCAACCGCGCAGTGCGTGCAGAACAAAAGCGAAGATGCAAGCAAAAGAGAGAGAGAGAGAGAGAGAGATAGAGAGAGATAGAGAGAGAGAAAGAGAGAGAAAGAGACAGAGAGAGAGAGAGAGAGAGAGAGAGAGAGAGAGAAAAAGAGAGAGAGCTCAAAAATTTGCAGAGGGACAGGCACGACAACACATGGGAGGCAGAGCAGGCCAGACGTTTGCAACACAGCCACGACCCCAGCCCCACCCAGAGATGGCAAACCCAGCCACAAGCAAACGCAAGAAACAAACGGGTCGGTACTACCCCAAAGTGAAGGCTGCATGCCCCCCTTTGGGGATGTCTTCCACACGAAAAAGCAAACAGACCAAGGCAGTATAGTTGGTTAGCTTGTGAAGCACAGTGTTGAGAGGCACATCAAGGGTATGTTCACAAACAAACAGGGAGCTACATAGGCTTGTTAGACAGAGTTCCAAGACGCATGGATGGCTTTGATCCCTTCGCAAGTGCGGGTTTGCGTTAGGGCCCAAAAGAGAGGGTTGGTTGCAGTCTAAATTCGCAACCACTGGCAGACAAAAAGGTGAAGAAAAACCGGGAACCAGACGGGTTGGTAAAGGGAAAAGGAGCAACTAGATGATTGGCGAGTTGTTGTCGCGTTAGGTCCAAGATGGGGGAGTGGTCAACCATTATCTTAGAAAGGTCTGGGCGTCATTGGAAACGTAGAGGTATGATAAAGCAAATTTGACTTTAAGTCTTCCTACCAAGAAAAACAAGGCAGAACGACAGGTAGACAGACAGACAGGCAGGTAGACTGACAGACAGACAAACAGAAATTGGTTCCTGAACCTCCAAGAATGTCTGGGCATCCATCGGAAACATAGAGGTATGGCAGAGCAAATTCAAATTCAAAAACATCCGAGCGAGAAGAACAAGACAACATTGAAAAAAAAAGTGAAGGGGAGCAAGCAGGAGAAAGAGGAGAAAAGCGATGCATGATGAGAAGGAGAAAGAGGGTAAAGAAGTATAGTTTGTTCCTTGACAATTTTAGGTCCAGTTGTGTGTCTCGGGCTCCAAGGTGTGGCGATGCAAATTCAAAGATTTGCTGAGGGACGGGCACGCCAGACAGATGCAGCGTCACCGGGACCACAGCCACACTCATTCATGACAAGCACAGAAAAGCCGCATTTTCCAGGCAACACTTGTCTCCTCTTTCTCCTGCTTGCTCCCCCTCACTTTTTTTTTTTTTTTTTTTTTTTTTTTTTTTTTTTTTACATCGAGACCGAGGAGTACCGCCAGAAAAAAGCCGCCATTTTGGATGATGATGCGGACGAAATCGGCAAGGGCCCTGCCAGCGGCGTCAACAGGAAAAAGAAGGCGGCGCAGCGCCTCGATTCCTACAAGCGCTGGCAAGAGCGCAAGGCCAAGTCGAATAAAGAAAGCAAGGAGACGAAAAAGTACAGAGATCGAGCGCAGGAGCGGCGCGCGGGGAAGGACAGCGCTTTCACGGAAGAAGAGCTGGAAAAGTACAAATCGCTCTCGTACGAGCAGTCCAAGTTCTTGGGTGGTGATATGGAACACACTCACTTGATGAAGGGTCTGGACTTTGCGCTAGTCGCCAAGAAGCGTGAAGAGCTGGAACGCCTGGAAGAGGCTCGACTTGAGTCTGCTGCAACAAGTAATGACATAGCGAAGAAGAAAGAGGAGGAACCTGAGGTTGAAACTGCCAATCTACCCCAGTTTGCTTCAACTCTCGCGCGCAACTTGTACAATTGGACCCAGAACCAACGCGCCGAACGTAAGGCTATGTTGTCTCTCTACTTCAGTGTATGCTGTCCACCTCTGTTTCAGCTTGTTGATTCATCTTCACATCTTTTATGTCATTTGCATGCGAGCACGAGTTTGCTTCAAGTGTGTGTGAAATGGCTGGAAAATCACAGTTGTCTGACTGCTCACCCCGTGAACGTCTATATCTATATCTACTCCTACATTTGCATCTGTATCTAAAGCGACATCTATATCTATATCTGTATCTATATGTAGATTTGCATGCATATCTAAATGCAGGTATCGGACCGGTGGACTACTTTCTCAAGGGCCGAATGACCTTCGAGTTTGATCTGGACCCCGAATTCTCGAAATCAGTGCCCACCACAATCATTCACCCCATGACCGACGTGGAACAAGAAGGCGATCGCATTCCCGGCTTGGTGGATCGCACGGTGCCCCTCTCCGCCTCAAGCCAACTCGCCGATGCTGATCTTGTCATCTTGTCTTTGGTTTGGCATAGGTGCTGAAGAAGATGGCCAAGATTATGACGCTCATGAGGGAGGGCTCCTTGAGTCTCAAGAAGAAGAAGAAGAAGAAAAAAGATGCTGGCATGGAGGACGATGAGAATATTGAAGAAGAGATTCGTCGTCAGGCAATGCTGGAAGAAGTAGATATGTTTGCCGCGAACGCTGCCTCAGCGTCCAAGGTGAAGGCCGACAACGAAGCTCCATCCGCAGCTGCCAACAGCAAGACTGCTGGCAACTATTTCGACGGACCATCTGTCTTGAAACAGGCAGAGACCGAGTACTCGGATGCGCAGGACAAGGCCAAGGCTGCTGAATCTGAGCCAGAAGACAAAAAGACGAAAGCCAAGACAACAGAAGACAAAAAGAAGGACCCGATGCAAGTGGAGGAATACTACGAGGCCTATCCCTCCTATGGCGGTCTTTCAGATGATGACGAAGACGACTTGAGCAAAATGGATCAGGTTGAGTACATGTCCGACCCAACTCTTGTTTCTCATGGTAAATGTTCTGTGTAGGGTCGTGGCCGCGACAGACTGCGTCCGTGGGATTTCGACACGGAAGGAGAATGGGAATCCTACAATTCGAACAGAGAAGCCAATCCAAAAGCGGCCTTTCAATTCGGTTTGAAGATGGCAGATGGCCGGAAGTAAAAGATTTCAGGATATCGGACTGCAAAAGAACAAGGAGAAGCAGAATCACGGAAACGCGAACAGCGCTTCAATGCAGACTTCCAAAAAATTACTGCATTGATGAAGAAGCGAGATAAAGCCATGGGTAAGACAACAGTGCAGTCTTCCGCCGTGGATTCCGAGAGAGCACAGAAACGTCAGAAGATTCTATCAGGTTTCAGGAAGCAGCAATGATGCGGCAAGATTTGTCAGTGCTGCTCTTGATATCTCTGCTGCGCTGGACACTTTCCTATCAATCTTTTTTATACTGATAGCGCCTGCTTTCTAGCATATACTCTACCAAGAAGTGCCTGTGGCTAGGGCAGCCGGCTTCGTAATTGTTTAGTGTAGCAAAACCAAGTGTGGGCCCTTCTTGCCTGCATTTTCCCAGTGTCAGCGTCATGAATGCAAGCAACCAGGCTGAAAGTTGTTTGCCTTCTCTTAAGTCTTCACCCGCCACATGAGTCCCCATGGCTTCCCGCCACCTTCTTGTAACTTCTTCATATCACTTTCCAGTGGATCTAGATCTAGATTGACTACCAATTCCGTAAAAGAAACTTAGTATTAATATGAACTAATTAATCAATGTTACTGATCTCAATATTGATAT
>WBZZ01000804.1:225000-231066 GCA_019918135.1 Paulinella micropora
ACTATTCTTTATGTGTATTTCGAAATATATTATACGGTCGGGCTCGCACGGCAACACGCCACCAGTTTAAATATGACTAGTCAAACAACGACTGCAACACGCCGGAAAGTAATGTAAAAGTGCAACAAACAAGCCAAAGTTTAATACTGCATTACCACCGCTTTCCCCAACACCAACTCAGTCAAGTTTTATTATTAAAATCATTATCTCTTACTGTGACTGGCAGACACTCACGCCCAAAACTGGTCGGCAAGATCTCAGATTTTCTACCGAAAACTGCGCCGAAATCAAAAATATTCAAAGACTATGCGGGGATCATGCAGTGCGTTTGGTGCAAAAAGACCGGACATCTAGCATACTTCTGTCAGTAGCGACAAACGATATCACAGGAGTGACTGAACTCCTACGATCACCTACAATCGACGTCCAAAGCTATGCATCTTTCACTTTGGAGCAAGCACATGAACTGCTCAAGACCGTGGGTGAAAATTTTAACAGTAGCAACCCATGTGCTGACTCCATGGACCCGGCACACACTATCAAGGCAAAGCTCGGATACTGGAAAGCGCTTGGGACCGACCCCGTTGTACTGTCGTGGCTAGCGTATGGGGTCGAGCTGATATTCGAACGCACGCTGCCTGCCACAGATTTTGTAAATCATCCGTCATATTTTGAGCACCTGGCATTTGTCAACGAACAAATTAACGATATGGTCGCGCGGGGGGACGCAGTGGAAGTAAACGAAAATACTGCATTATGATCGAACCACTACAAGTGCTCGCGGACCCGGCAGGGATTAAGAAAACAAAGCTCTGCACCGACAAACGTTTCAGTAACGCGTTCCAAGCAAAAGCTCCATTCGCCATGGAGACTTTAGAAAAGAACATACAAATGGTACTGGACGGAGACGCGGGCACAAAGCTGTTCGTGGTGGATCTCAAGCGTGCTTTCTACTCAATACCCCTTTCAATACAAAGCAGACCTTACTCGTCGTTCCGACACAACGGAAAGACGTACCAGAACACCACACTACTCTACGGCTTCTGCACAGCGCTATTCTGGTTTGGAAAGACGATGCGCGCGGTGGTGCGACTGCTACGAGCCTTGAACATACCTTGCATGCAATACGCTGACGACTTCCTGGTCGCAATCAAACTAGCCAGGACTCACGACGGCATACCGGCGTTCGTGAAGGCACTCTTCAGCCTCTTAGGCCTCCCCCTCTCGGAGAAGACGTGTTGGGAGCCGGCAGATGAAGTCCAATACTTGGGCTACATCATCAACAGCAAAGAAAGCTTGATCGGGGTATCGGAGGAAAAAAGGTTGAAGCTACTGCGCTCAATCCTCCAGCTACTAAGCGACGTTCACTCGGCTCACGGAGCGTCAGTCAAACAGCTACACTCGACTGCTGCTTCGATCATCGCGTTGAAACTAGCGCTTCAGAATGCAATGCTATTCACGCGAGTCACGCTGGCAACAGTCGTGCACTGCAAGAGGATCGAACGGGATACCATTTGCACCTCAACAGGGTCGGAGCTCAGTGAAGAACTCCAATACTGGCTCCACATTTTGCGAGACTCACTGAAATGCAAACGAGCTATCTTCCAGGCACGGACGGACATCGAGCTGAGGCTCGACGCGGGGGAATTTGCAGTAGGTGACCACGTACTAAATATGGACGTGACTATACAATTGCCCACCGAACTGTATGCATCACCCCCCGGATAGCCGGTAAAAAGTACCTTTTCCTGGTGACAGGTGCACCAGCTTGTTTTTCCGTATTATTTGTCCGGATTGGACCTGATGCCATTTTATTCCTGGTCTGTTGCCGTTTTCCTTCTTGGCTTCACTGAGCTAATATAACGAGACATCATTCTCATATTTTGAGGACTGTGTTTGGTTGTATTACCGACTTTTTACGAGCTATCGTTGGGGGCATTACATTTGGAGTCCACATCACTAGGGTGATTTCTTTCTGCTTTGCCACACAGGCAACAGAGTGAATTTTCACTGACCTGTCTCACACGGGGACGTCAGACGAAAACAAATACTCCAACACAGCTCCCTCATAATTCTTTCACAAAACAAATAATTTGATTGGTCTCAAGCAGGTGTCTCGTACCCTCTAGCCCAATCCATATCTGTGTGCTCACAAGGAGACATCAGATACAAACTCTCTGTCGTTCTTGCTGTTCTCACACAGAGACCAAGAAGAAGGAGGTGGACAGAAGAGTGAAGGAACACACACAAAACACAAACAAACATAGGGACAGGAGCACAACACTCTACCCTTCTAGTTTGTGCATTTATCTGCATTATCTCACACATACGTCAGAGTATTTTTGCAACTCTCTGATCGTTTTCTAAAGGTAGGTCTGAGAACCTATCCGACCGACTGTCGACTTCTCAAGGAGAGCTTTTCTAGCTTCTCTATTACTATCTGTGTGTAGGTCCAAGTGCCTCATACTAGATACAAAAAAGAAAAGAAGGAGGAGAAAGTAATCTGATAAGGAGAACAAGAAATCGGAGAAAGTCTCAAAGACTATTTTTCTCAAACAAAAACAAACATACACACAGTGTTTCATAGAGGACAGGGAATCTCACTCTACCCTGTCTATTAGTTTCTCTCTTCATAGTCAATCGACTGAAGGAGGAACAGAACACAAACGAACAAAAACCAAACATAGGAGCTGACACTGTCCTCCTGTTAATTACTACTACGACATCATGTCGACAGAGACCGCCGAAGTGAGTGAATTCTCGGAGGCAGAACAAAGAAGAGAAGAAGAAGAAGCAGGAGGAGGAGGAGGATTGAATGAAGGAGGAGGAGGAGATGAAGGAGTAGGAGGAGGAGTAGAAGAGGGCTGGGATGATAAAGGAAGATATGGAGGAGACGAAGATGAAGGAGGATTTGAACAAGAAGAGACGGGAGGAGGAGGAGCATATGGTAATCCCTTACCACCTGCCTACACGGGAGGAGGAGGACGAAAAATGATCGACTTGATTCATAGTGATGGAGAGGAGATCACAGTGGAGGAACAACAGTGGGTGCAAGACCACTATGACCTCACTAAAGAAGAGTTTGATAACAAGATGGGGGGAGAGAAGGATACCTATGTGTGGATCCCTCAGGATCAAAGAAGAGAGAAAAGTCGTGCTAAAAAGGATGTCTATATCCTATTATCAAACACAGCACAGCTCCTCGGCAAACTGGTCTCTGATCCAGAAAAGAGAAAGAAGATACAGCATATCAAGTTTGGGAACACACACACCCACCTTGAATTACTCGATGCTATCTTTGGGGTGTACACTCAAACCCTGATTTGGGAACGTTCATACGGCCCACGATGTGAGGGTTACCTCCAGTACACACACCCAAGAGCAATAGCCAGATTCCTCGCGACTGGTCAGGAGGCAGTCGATGTAACAAAAATGAAGACCAATCTGGGTTCGAAAAACTCGAGTGGCATATTTCATTTTTTTACGATGGAAGTGAAGGCCTTGGAGGAGGGGAAGGCAGAGATGGAAAAAGCATTAGGGCAGCAGGAGAAACTCATCCTGTGATTGATGAGTTAGAGAAGACCGACAGAGTTCTGACCAAGATCAGAATGTTGATGGGTGCGTTACTGCATAAGGAGGCATGGAAGAGATGGATTCCTACCAAGGATCACTCTGTCCTTAAATCACTTAGTAACGCACCACCGGTCGCCAACAAAGCAGGTGTTGACCAATATGTGGAGAAATATAATTTTCTCAGATCTGCTTCTGAATTGGTGGCCTTTATCACTCATGCTCAAAAGCTGGTGATATCTGAGAAGAAGAAGGCGAAAGAGAATGAGGAGTTCGAGAAGACGATGAGACTGGAAAGAATGAAAGCAAAAGTGAGTGGTGCAAAGGCACACCCTCCGACATATTTGACCCCACCAGCTCCTGCCCCACCAGCCCCTGCACCCCCGGGCTCAACTACGGTGGTGGTCACAAACACGGAGAAGAAGGACAGACAGAACATCATAAATGCATTCAAGGGGAAGAAAGGAGGAGTGGCAAGTCTCATGCTATATGCCAAGACGAGCTCAGACAAAGACTCTGATGCTTCGCTTTTGAGCAAGCTCAAAGAGATCAATGCCTGCATGAAGGCTTTTCCTTGCGACGAAACGCAGGAATACGAGGCCCTTGTTACTGTTTTTGACCAATCTCTAGTCTCGGAGGGATTCGATCTGACACAGTACAAGTTTTTGAGAAAGAAGGAGGAGATTAAGAGAAACAATGCAACAGGCCTAGACGCTCAGTGTGAACTGGCGGTGGCCACACTCATTTCATATTTTCAATCTCATGGATACCAGCATCTCTGCACTGGTACTCTCATAGGATTTGAAATCTTTGAGACAGTGGCGATGAGTTTGAGGAGTGCTGTTGGCTTGGCGGCGACCCTTACGGAGGTAGTTTCCTCCTATGGGCTATTCTATGGCCGCAAGTCGATCATCCTCTATTTCTTTTCGGCGTTACACACAGTTAACCCGAGCAAGCTTACTCAGCTCATACAACAATGCTCGACGTTTAGCTCAGTGAAGTCCAAGAACTTCCTCGAGACACACGTGTTCGAAAATACGGTTCAAAGCGTTGCTCCGTCAGCACTGTTTCAAGAAGTGATGAGTGCATGCTCAAACATGGACTCGCTCACGGAGGCACATACGGCACAGGCAGGCGGTGTACCTGTTAGCGCACAAGCCACGTACACAAACAGAGTTGCCGGTTGGAAGAGACAGAGAGAGCCAGACCTGAAGACCGCATGTTGGAGGTGGTTCGCGGGCTTGCAGTGTAAGGCACAGATGGAGAACAGAGACTGCTCTTTCAATCATGATAGGCAGAACCCAACAGCAAGTGCAAATTTTCTGAGCAGGACGGAAGGCAAGGAACCGGGCCTTTTCAACATGCTTCAGATTGCCGCTGCGAACGAAGGTTGGTACGCCAATATGTGTGATGATCAGGAGTTACGACAGGCGATCATTGCCTATGAGAGGATGAAGGAGAAGAAGGAGGAAAGGGAGAGACAAAGAACCTAAAGGCCTCTCAAAGAGGACGAGGAGGAGGAGCAGGAGCAGGAGGACGAGGAGGAGGAGGAGGAGGACGAGGAGGAGGAACATGGAGAAGAGCCTCGAGGTGGCAGGGAACCCCTCAGAGAGGAAGAGGAGGAGGTCGGGGATATACCCTTATGGAGGGAGAGCTGTTCGAGCTCCAGCCCCCCCACCAAGAGGAGGAGGAGGCTCATGGGCAAGCTCCAACCCGAATTTCGGTCGAGCTCAGGCCTACAACACTGCCTCGGAGACCGATACGTCATCCTACCCGGACACTACTCAAGGTAATCGTTTCGAGGTGGTGGAATGACTGGAGGGGGAAGAAGAGAGGAAGGAGAAGACTGTGAAGTTTAACCCTAAAGTCACAGTGCTTTCTAATGCTGTTGTGCAGACTGGGCCAACGCTTCCTCAATCTGAATACAAAGATGTGGGTACACAGAGACTGCAGCCCCAAGGTAGTCTCATACCCGTTCATACATCACGGTTACCAATGATAACTGATGCAAATAGGAAGGCGAGACTTGCGATGGAGGCGAGGAGGCCAATGGCAGACGTATCGCCTCGGCCAAGCAAACAACCACGAACAGACTCAATGTCTACGATCGCGGCGGGTGGCGAGCAAAAAGACAATGTGTGTACTCAAGTACCACAAGACAATGTCGCTCACATAGTAAACGCACCAGTACCGCAGAATAATAAAAATGTTAATGAGGTGAAGCAGGAGGAGAAGAAGGAGGAGTTGAAAAACTTAGAGACAAGACTCAAAAATTTGGAACGTAAAGTTCTTGTTCTCGCAGCCAATATACACAGGCCCGATGCTCTGTGTTATACGGAACTTTATTGTGAAACATTGAAGACAATATTAAAAGTTGGTAATGATACGATGGCGAATATTAATATTGTCGGCCGGAAGTTTTAAATCGATACCGGGACCGGGTGGACGGAAATATGAAAAATTCGACTGGCACTCTGAAGGGAGTGGGTAGCCGGA
>WBZZ01000805.1:12500-27500 GCA_019918135.1 Paulinella micropora
TATCTATCTACCTTTAGGTCCGCTATCTCAAAATCACAGAGAAGAGTCGTTATCAGGTATCTATCTATCTATCTATCTATCTATCTATCTATCTATCTATCTATCGCTATCTCAAAATCAAAGAAGAGTCGTTATCAGGTATTATCTATCTATCTATCTATATATCTATCTATCTATCTACCCAGGCCTTTCCGTGGGTACGTACGTACGTACGTTATATACGTATACGTATATAACGTACGTATACCTACGTACGTATACGTACGTACGTACGTACGCACTACGCTACATCACGCGAAACTGGGATCTATCTATATATCTATCTATCTATCTATCTATCTATCTAACTCCATCTGCTTACTGGGCCCTCTGTAATGGAGGTGGGAGCTCGTTCTGCAAGGGGCGCTTTATGGAACGAGCCCTGGCCCCGCCTGGTACTAGGGAGCTTTGCCTGTATCAGTCCCTTCCGTGCAAACATCACGGCTTAGTTGGGCATCGGTTAATACTTTACCCACAGACTTCCTGGTTGACGAAATCAGAAGCTCCTTTTTTCTGACATTAGTCGATATTTCATCAGTTGATCTTATCACTTACTCTACGGAATGAACCAAGGCCACTTGAGGTGTCACTGACCCTCTCTTGGGCTTGATTTTTTGAAATGGGTGCCATCTGTCGACAGACAGAGAATTAGGGGATGGTGTGGGTGTGCTGGGCCCGTGGTGGGGTGCCTTATGTGTGCCTAGCCATACGCCTATAAGTCACATGCCAAAACAGCGACGGGAAGCACAATCCTGTTCCCTCAGGGTGCCCTTTCTCGCTTGTTGAGCCCGGAATAAAACCCACAGTGCTCTGTCGGTTTATACTAGACTGTCGAACAGTCTCGAAACTCCATCTGCTTACTGGGCCCTCTGTAATGGAGGTGGGAGCTCGTTCTGCAAGGGGCGCTTTATGGAACGAGCCCTGGCCCCGCCTGGTACTAGGGAGCTTTGGTATTGCCTGTATCAGTCCCTTCCGTGCAAACATCACAGCTTAGCTGGGCATCGGGTTAATACTTCACCCACAGACTTCCTGGTTGACGAAATCAGAAGCTCCTTTTTTCTGACATTAGTCGATATTTCATCTATATATCTATCTATCTACCTACCTACCTACCTACCTACCTACCTACCTACCTACTTACCTGCCTACCTACCTACCTACCTATTTATCTATCTATCTATCTATCTATCTATCTACCTACCTACCTACCTACCTACTTACCTGCCTACCTACCTACCTATTTACCTACCTACCTACCTACCACCTATTTATCTATCTATCCCTCCAGGCTTTTCCGTGGGTACGCTACATCACGCGAAATGGGGACTACCAGATACGAATCTGAACATTCTCTCTTTCTCTCTTTCTCTCTTTCTCTCTATCTCTTTCTCTTTCTTTTTCTTTTTTTTGCTCTTTCCCTGGGCTGCACCACTCGCAAGGGATCCATATATATACATATGTATATATATATATCTGAACATTTCTTTTTCTTCTCTTCTTTCTCCTTTGTTATTAATATTTCCTCTCTTCTGTCTATCAAATGCAAACGAACCTGAATCTGCCCTCCTTCCGTTTTCCCACCTGAGAATCTTTCTTATAATATTTGTTTGTCCTTCTTCAGTTTTCTTCTTTTTTCTTACTTGTCCTCCTTCTCCTGTCGGGGCCTCTTCTTCTACTCCTCCTCTTCCTCATCCTTTTTTCCACTGAATGACTTTTAATAATTGAAGAACGCTTGATTTTCGTAGAGGCGGAGCTGAAAAGGAAGCATGTAAGTATATATCATCAGTGTGTTGGTTTCTATTAGTATTAATAAAGTCATGACTTTGACTGTCTGAATTTTACTTTTTCCAAACTCTTTTACGATATAATAACCCTTAACCCGACGAGCGCCATATTTGTGGATCATTGCCACAAATGTGGTGTAACACCCACGGTATACTACATCGTTTTTACGCTATTAGGGTTTACGGGAATTTACTCGTGGAAGTAATTTCTTGTTATTAAATGTATTTTAAGATGAATTCTTATTACATTTCCGGTTCTGATTAATACGTCCGGTTTTAACGTGGTTTTAGGATATGGAATATGAGAAGAAAGCTGGGATGCTTGGATCTCATAGAATGCATTGGATTGCATTGGATTGCATTGGAATGCAATAGATTGCATTGGAATGCATTGGAATGCATGGGATTGCATGGGATTGCATTGGATAGCATTGGATTGCATTGGAATGCATTGGATTGCATGGGATTGCATGTGATTGCATTGGATTGCATTGGAATGCAATGGATCGCATTGGATTGCATTGGAATGCATTGGATTGCATGGGATTGGATTGGATTGCATGGGATTGCAATGGATTGCATTGGATTGCATTGGATTGCATGGGATTGCATGGGATTGCATTGGATTGCATTGGAATGCATTGGATTGCATTGGATTGCATGGGATTGCATTGGATTGCATTGGATTGCATTGGATTGCATTGGATTGCATTGGAATGCATTGGAATGCATTGGAAATGTGTTAATACATGGTTTGGTCACACTGAGGAGACTGACCGAGTGGTTATTAATACATAAGTTTTGATTATAGTTTTTTTTCTCTTACTTTTCTTTCGGCAACCGGTTAGCTGATATTCGACGGTACGCTTTGAAGGCGGAAGTGACGGATGTCACTATGGGACTTAGTGATGGGATGTCACTATGGATTTCGAAGTGATGAAAGTTACCGTACTGAATTGAATGGTTTTGAAGCCGGCTGGAAGGACTGTCACTGAAATCTATACGGTGAGGGACGCACTGTATAAATATGGAGTGACATGACGGTAAAGCCATTCGGACATCTATGGCTGCGTGTCAGATTTCAGTCACTTGGGCAGCTATGACATAGCTGAAGGAGCCGTGGGAAGGAAAGGGCTATAAAGACGGAAATCATCGACGGTTTCGATAAGCAAATATGTCATTCATCATATGTTATGGCATATTGGAGTCACGGACTTTTTAGCCTCTGAGGGAGGTATTAAAAGCGGGCTGTCGAACCGGACGAGCGGAGCGTATGATGCCTATTATCCGCAGATGAAGGACTCTGCGCCTAGAGATGATGCTACCGCAACTCGATGCCTATGCGTTGCTCAGGTTTAACTCAAGTTGTGAACTTTGAGTGGGTATGAGATAATGCCGGGCTGCTAACCGTCGGATACGTTGGCTAATTTTAATACATCGCGGGGGCGGGCCCATTCGTGGCGGTAATAAAGGCGTGGTTGGACGGAATATATTGCCTATTAAAGGAACCATAGAAGGGGTGAATGGAAAGGCGAGGGCGGAGGTTACGGAGACAATGGTCTTGACCATTGAACTCTACTCCGGTATTATTATTAAAGTCCTTTGACATCCAGTTCTATCATGTCTGTCCGGACTCTGAGTATTCGGGAGAGTTGCTGATTGGATTCATATAACTCAATAGGATGAATACATTAATTGATTGCCGGTCAGGTTTAATGCACTACGGAAGTAGTGATGACGACGCGGAGGATATGGTGAGGGGCCGGTCGGAGGTTCCTCTCTTCCATACGGATACTTACGTGGTGTCATACACTAAGCACGGCACGGACGGCGTCGGTGACCACATGCAATTGCGCGAAGCGCAAGGGTGCAGATGGTCATACCGAAGCAATATCAACACCCGGCGTTGGACAATTATTATAAGGATTTCCAACCCGAGTACCGCGGGCTTGCGGGAAAGGCTAGGAAGGTTGTTCGACGATGGGAAAAGGCAACGGTGGAGGACTTAATTCAGGGCCGGTCTGCTCAGATTATGGCCTGCACCATGGAAGAACATAACATGAAGGTGGAGGCAGGAATGGGCGGGTTCAGGGATGGAAAGAAGGGGCCTTATGTGTTCCTTCAGAACCAGTACTACTTCCATGCAAAGGCATCACGGGCCAATAGGCCGTTGTTGAACCGTTGATGTCGATGTGGGTGTCAACGGGGGGAATGGAGGACGAAATTTTGGATTTCGTGGGGGACATGTGGGGTGACAAACCTCTTTGTCCGCGGAATTCCGGAGAGACCATGAAGTGGCCCACGAAGTATTTCGCGGGTGATAAACCGTTCTCTGTTGTCTTACCGTTCCATGACAACGCACTATGGGCGGATGAGGTTTGGACCGGATCGCGGATCACCCAATCCCGGTGCCATCTAGGAAGCAACATTTGGTGATTGCATGTAGATTGGGCACTAGGGAACAGGGGTTGGCATATCGAAACTCACTTAAAGGGTGTGACCTTCAGAAGGTGCGGGAACAAGCGTTCACGTGCTTCACAGGGTTTTACACGAAAAGGGCGCCTATCCAGTATGCGTTGATTCTGGATCGGATGGCGAACCTTGGGAAATGGGATGAGTTTTCGGAAGTCAAGTACCATCAGAAGGAGGTGGAAATGCCCTCCGAGGATGGCCTGGTGGAGGATGCGTGGTCGGACATGGCTGAGGCACCCGAACTTAGGCATCGGAAGGATGCCCAGTCATGGGAGGATAAAATGGCTCGGATGCGGGCGGATTGGAAAGGAAATAAAAAGGATCTTGAGAGCCTTCAGAAGGTGATGGCTAAGGAGAGGGAGATCTTTGATCCGCCTAGGCCGGGGACGGTCAAGCATTTTGAGGCCCATCTCAGGAAGATTCCGGGGATGAATATCACGCATGCCTCTAGGAGGTCTGTCCTGGGCCGTAAGGAGGAAAGTATTGCCCAGGAGAAGGCGGAGGAGTTACAGGCGGATGATTTCACGGAGTTTTCGGACTCCCCGATTTCGTCGCATGTACGCATGGTTCCAAAGCCGGATGGAGCGCTGAGGTTTTGTGTGAATTACTATTGGGCTAACAAAATCATCGAGGGTGAGCGGTACCCGCTGCCCAAGATCGATGACTGTATGCGCAAGTTAAAACACGCAAAATTTTACTCGGTATTGGACCTCAAGAATGGGTTCTGGCAGATCCCGCTCAGCAGAAAGAGCAGGTGGCTTACAGCGTTTGTAGTGGGAATGACGCTATACCAATGGAAGGTATTGCCAATGGGTCTGAGGAACTCACCGGGCATATTTCAGGCAGCGATGCAGAAAATGCTCAGACGCCAGTTTGAGGATAAACGGGCAGGTGGGTTTATGGAGAAATATGGACAGAAGGCGGAGGATTACGCTTTCTGTTACATAGATGATATTATTATCTACTCCAATACCATGGAGGAACACCTGGCCCATATACAGGATGTTTTCCGACGGGTGAGAGAGTTTGGACTCAAGGTGAACTTGGACAAGTGCCAGTTTGCCACCCGACAGGTTACATACCTAGGATATGATATCTCGAACGGGACAGTAGCGATTGCGGCTAAGAAGAGGGATGCTGTGGAAGGCATTAAGCGGCCTCAGACGCGGTCGGAGTTGTTCTCCTTCATTGCGCTTGCGCAATATTACAGTCAGTTCTTTCCGAATTGGTCGGAGACGTTCAAACCGTTAAGAGATCTGTACTTGAAAGGCGACATGCGAGAGTGGACGCCTAAACAGGAGGAGACGTTCGAGTTCATTAAGGAAATGTTGACTCGTGATCCCAAGTATAACAAGGATTGCATCTTGATGATGCCGGATGTGGATAAGCAGATGCGTCTAAGTATGCGATTGGGGCGGTCCTACAGCAATACGACGACAAAGGGGTCTTACGGCCGATCATGTACTTGAGCCGGAAGCTCAACAGGGCGGAACAGAACTACTGTACAAGGCAGAGGGAAGCCTTGACGGTGGTTTGGTCGTTTATAAGACTCAGGGAATACTTGTGGGGGTCACGGGATATCGTGGTAAGAACGGACCACCAGAACCTTATGTGGTTGATGACGAACGATTGCACGGGCAGGCTGGCCAGGTGGCAGGCTTTGCTATCGTGTTATGACTTCACCGTCAAGGACATTCCCGGCAAGAAGAATATTGTGGCCGACTCTTTGTCAAGAGTCAATTACTCAACTCCATCCGCATGTCTGGCTGCGATGCAGCAGATGGACGAGTTTGAGGACTTGGCATTGAGGACGGATCAAAAGGATATCTTGCCGGCGAACATGATTTTCTATGCCAATAAGGCTCATCCGGGGACTAGCAGGAAAGAGCCTAGGGTGATGGAGGCAAAGAAGGGGGAATATAGGAAGGTCATGATAACTCAGTTGGAACGGGGGGTTGGCCAAACAGAGTGCTATTGTTGCCAGGGGCACGCGGCACCGGCCGTCCGAACCTACATGGAAGACCCGGGCGTGGAAACGGCTCCAGAGCCGGAGGTGGCCTTTACAGAGCCGTTGGGGGCTTCGGAGGGGTCGGGGCCGGATTCCAGACCTCAAGTGGGAATCCAGGTAGAGGACGGTACAGTGCGTATCGCGTCGGTGGAAGCATGGAGGCAATGTCAGAGGGCCGATGATGAGTACAAGGACTTGATCCAGTACCTTTTGGCGGGGGATGAGCTGTTGTTGACGGAGAAGATCCGATCACAGCTCAAGACTCTGGCATGGAGGGATGGCCTCCTGTGGTACACAGGCAAGACAACGGAGACGGCCAAGAACCCGGAAAAGTGGGTCTTATGGGTCCCAGCCAAACTGAGGCAGATGACCTACGTAGCGTCACACGTAGTCCCGTTGGTTAATCACCCGGGGGTACAGAGGACGCAGTGGATTATCAAAAGGCGATTCTGGTGGGAAGGGATGGATAAGTTCATTAAGAAGAGGGTCAAGGGCTGCACGACCTGTCAGATGAACAAGAAACACCCAGTGGAAGGGAAAATCCCAGTTGGGAAATTTACACTGCTGGAAAGGCTCTTTGAGTTCCTGCATGTGGACCACGTGGGGCCGTTGCCGCCGGTGGGGCCGGCGAAGGATAAGTTCTTGATGACGGTCATTGAAAGGGCGAGCAATTACGTCTGGGCGATACCAGTGCCGGACACTACGGCGGAGACGACAGCCAGGGAGCTGATCGATCGGATCCTATGTGTGGTAGGGGTCCCCAAGACGATTTGCTCAGATAAGGGGCCAGCCTTTGACAATGAGCTGATGGAAAGGCTCGCGAAGTATTACGGGGTCCACTGGCAGTACGTTACACCGTACAATCCGAGGGCTAATGGCAAGATCGAGCGGGTACATAGGCCGCTCAAGTCGGCCCTAAGGACCTACTGCAAGAAGAGTCAGCTCTTGTGAAGGGAGGTGGTCCCAAGCTTTGTGTTCGCTATGAACGCGATGCCATCGAAAGCTCTTGGAGCGGGGGCGGAATGTAGATCCCCGTATCAGGTGGTGTACGGGCAGGAGCCGGTGATGTCCCAACACTTGGTATATCAGGATGCACCTGCGCTTGCGCTGGACGAGGATGAGCTCTGGGGGGGGGGGGGGGGGGGGGTTCGTATGCGGGTCTCAATGGAGGCCATGCAAGCGGTGCGACAAGCAAGGCTGGCGGAACAGACTCGCCAGCTAAGTAAAGAACCCTTGGAGCAGGACTTGTCTATGGTAACGTACAAGCCAGGGGACATCGTCATGTTGTACTACCCACAGGTTCCGAAGGGCATATCATCGAAGATGTTTGTGCACTGGAAGGGGCCCTATCAGGTGGTGCAGCAGACAGGGCCGTTTAACTATCGGATAAGAGGCAGGGGGGAGAACAAGATTGTTAATGTTCGACGCCTCATTAAGTACGATCCGTTCTTAATGGAAAACGAGACGCTCCAGGAAGCGCTCGTCAGGGAAAAGGGAGAGTTTCAAGACCCTCCTAAGTTGGTAACGGATAAGGAACCCGATGGTGGAAAGCCCGGGGACCGGAAGGGCCAGGGGGAAAGGAAGGCACGGGCCCCTGAAGAGGGCGTCGGCCGGGGAAGCTCCAAAGGGCCTGAGGTCGCGGGGAAGGGGTCAGATGTGAGTCGCAAGCCACCCACAGAGGCGGCGAAGCGGGAGGCGGATAATGATCTGATTTACTCGGAACCAGGAGGTAGACCGGGGAAGCGTAGGAAAACGGAAGTGCAGGCGGAGCCGGAGGAGCCTATTGAGCCCTCGCAGGTGGATGTCAAGCACAAGTTATGGAAGGAGGGTAATAAGACACTGGGGATGAACTGGGTTCTGAATCAGTTCTATCTTGTCAGACCCCCAACTAGATTCGTTGCAAAAGGGGACAAGGATACTCTTTTTGTGATGAAGGTAGTGGGACTGGCGAAGGACTCGAGGAAGACTCGATCGTCGGAAAGTGCGCTTAAGAACCTTCCGCCTATGCTGCAGTTCTACCGGTCTTGGGATAAGGATAAGGTGGAGAACCGGATGTACCGCGAGTATGTCCCTGTGTGGTGGGATGCTGCGAATAGGGAAGTATGGGATGCCAAGATAGATCCGGCCTCACGGAAGGCGGACAGGGATCACGAGGCATGGACCATATCAGCGTGGCCGAGGGGAGTGTTGGATTGCCCCTTCGAGTTACACGATGCGCACATTCCGCAAAAGATTTGGGACATGCTCAAACAGAGCGGGGTGGACTTAAGGCTAATCGGGGGTGCACACGCGACCGAAACGGTGCGGGGGAAGAAGCATCCGAGCCAGTAGGGAGGAAACATCCGGAAGGGGTGAAGGAAGAAGGAATTGGAATTCGGGTCGGGGAAAAGGGAAGTTGGGCGCACATTGACCATAGTGTGTGGGAAATTTGTACTGGGGGTCATACTCAACATTAAAACTTTACGGACACTGTACAGGAGAGGAACTCGGCGAGAAGGCCATTGTCGTTTTAAGGGGTGGACTTTGGGGTTCGGTCGATTCGGACTTCGGGGCCAGGCACCATTCACATTTGATGGATTAGACAGGGTCTGATTGGTGGTCGGTCAGTCTATGGGACTGTCACTTCGGGAAATTGCGCGCGTAGGGGGATGAAGACATGAACTGGTCGAGTGCCAGATTCACGATCTTCGAGCAACATTAAGCCTTGGAGCTTAGCCCACATGAAGCACAGGCCTATAATCCGTTGGGTGGCTCATGATAAGATTTGATCAGGGGTCGAGCTGAGGTGGCTCTTGGGATGGTGGACAGTCGGCTGGGATTCCCCAAAAAGCCGGTGCTGACGAGATTATACGAGATGTAGTCTCCGTTGGTATTACTCCAGAGGTGAGATCCGAGCGATCTCAAAGGAGGGGGAAGGGGTGCTATGTAACACCCACGGTATACTACATCGTTTTTACGCTATTAGGGTTTACGGGAATTTACTCGTGGAAGTAATTTCTTGTTATTAAATGTATTTTAAGATGAATTCTTATTACATTTCCGGTTCCGATTAATACATCCGGTTTTAACGTGGTTTTAGGATATGGAATACGAGAAGAAAGCTGGGATGCTTGGATCTCATAGGACCTTAAAACCTACATCTAACACGTAACCGTTTACCGGAGTGGAGAAAGGTTTTCAGGATGCAGATAACATGATTATGTAGCATCCATATTGAATAATCTCGACAGGATAAACAACAAGATTCCGTACAAGAAAAAAAACTAATATATAAAAAAATAATGAATATACTACCAAATTGAAGATTTTAATGTATTTTACCTATTTTAAACAAAAAAAATTTAAAAAAATTGAATTTATAGCCGTTACAGTTGTTTTTCGACCGTTTGTAATTTATTTGCTAGATAGTTGTTTTGAGTTGCCTGAGCTTGGTTTTTCTTTGTTTTTATGTTGTTTTACATCAAAATCAATGTAATTATATTTAATTTATTAAATTCTAATGATATTATTTCAAATTCAAATTCAAATTTAAATTTGACTAGAAATTTTCAAGTTTGCTACTGGTGGCAGCCACTCACTTATAGTCGTTATACATACTCATCGACTACTTGAACTATGCTTGAAATTATATTAATACTAGTTTGTTCAGCATATTTACAATAAAACCGGTGCGGAAGCTTAGACTTCAAGTTGAGTGACAGTATTTTACACTAGTCACTGTGACACTCAGACTACTTGCCACTCACTTGTATTCGTTATACATACTCACTGCCAACTTGAACTATGCATGAAATTACATTAATACTAGTTTGTTTAGCATATGTACAATGTTTTTGAAGCTTAAAACTGGTGCGGAAGCTTAGACTTCAGAGTCAGTGACCGTGTTGTACACTAGTCACTGTGACACTCAGACTATTTGCCACTCACTTGTAATAGTTATACATACTCACTGACTACTTAAACTATGCATGGAATTATATTAATACTAGTTTGTTTAGCATATTTATAATGTTTTTGTATTAAAATTTCATTCCGGAATAAAAGTGTAATCATATTAATGTTAGTGACATTTTATTCAGAAAAAACCAAAATATTTGTCAGACTAAGTTTTAAGTTTAATATTTGCTGTCACTCAACTTGAAGTCTAAGCTTCCGCACAGGTTTTATGCTTCAAAAACATTGTAAATATGCTGAACAAACTAGTATTAATATAATTTCAAGCATAGTTCAAGTAGTCGATGAGTATGTATAACGACTATAAGTGAGTGGCTGCCACCAGTAGCAAACTTGAAAATTTCTAGTCAAATTTAAATTTGAATTTGAATTGAAATAATATCATTAGAATTTAATAAATTAAATATAATTACATTGATTTTGATGTAAAACAACATAAAAACAAAGAAAAACCAAGCTCAGGCAACTCAAAACAACTATCTAGCAAATAAATTACAAACGGTCGAAAAACAACTGTAACGGCTATAAATTCAATTTTTTAAATTTTTTTGTTTAAAATAGGTAAAATACATTAAAATCTTCAATTTGGTAGTATATTCATTATTTTTTTATATATTAGTTTTTTTTCTTGTACGGAATCTTGTTGTTTATCCTGTCTCCCACATAAATAGCGTTGACCCGATCCTTCTACATCATATATAGTAACCGTTTGAAGTTTTGGAAAAAGGTCACGGAAATTCCGTGAAATTTAGCTTTTTTCCCGTGACCGGGGAATTTATGGCTAAATAAGGGAAAATGCATTTATGGGTTGTTGTTTAGGGTATGTTTTGGCATTTGTGCAGGTTACGGACGTAACGCATCGTGTCAGTTGACCAGGTCATAGGGACACTCCGGTTTGATCGGTGTTTTCCCTTTGGCTTGTTGTTTGGGTTCATATCTGACTCAGTTTCTATTTTAGAAGTGGAGGCTAGCTTTGAACCAGTTGTAAATTCCATTTTTACTTTTCTTTGAGCTCGTAAGGGTAGATCTCGGGTCATAATACAGTGGTAGTGTTTTTCAAACTGAATAAAATCATCATTTCTCAACGTAATGATATTGCTGTTGACATTCAAGACAACAAAAAAAATTGATTTTTCTGTTTTGGTTGGAATTTCAGTTTTGGTTGGAATTTTGATTTTGGGTGAAAATTTGAATTTTTCAAATTAACTGCTATATTCGTCCGCAAAATATCGTAAATTTTCGCGAAATGTTACCGTTAAATTTGAAAATTTGAATTTTTGTCACAAAAATGAAAAACTGTCACAAAAATGAAAATCTGACACAAAAATGAAAAACTAATTTTTGTTGTTGTCTTGAATGTCAACAGCAATACCGTGACTGAAATAAGCTGGATATTAATATTTCAAGACATGCTCTATCGATACGTCAAGGTCAGTACGGAGATAAAATCCTATTGGGAAGTGATTTAAGTATGTTATCACTTGAAAATAGATGCCAACCCGGCATTTTTTTCTGCTTTTCGGGACCATGTTTTTTGAGGAAATTGCCACTTTCGATTTTTTTCCGAGTAGCTTCATGTCTGCATACCCTATGCCATCGTGACAATACTACGATATTTAATGACCGGCGATAACTATCCTAACGATATGAAGAGTGAGGAATATCTAAAGTAATGCCTCCGTAACCTCCAGACTGACCAACTTGAAGGATAACCGACAGACCGGAACGGTAAGTATTGCTATTCTAGTATATACCGGGTGGGCCGGTATAATCGCTTCTCCCCCTGAGCGCGCTCACCCCTATGCGCGCGAGAAGTCGAACTTACACCGCCCCCCGGAGTCCTGCTGTGCCTCAAACTGGGGAAGTTGCAAAATGGGCAGGGACCGGTGGCCCGAGACACAATAGCAAACTAGGGTAGCTCTTTGTCGTATAGGATTTTTTATTTTTCGTTTAGTATAGGTCACGTTCATGTTAGTTTTTATGTCTTATAGATTCATTATTGTGATTTTGCTGACAGCTTTGCTTTAGATTTTTCTTCTGAGCTTGCTTTTATGGCTGTCGGACAGAGTGACTTGCTCACATTGCCCTATATCTGCAACGTCTTTGTACAGTTATTAAACCACTACTGTCGGGGCTGAAGTCACTCTTCAGCCTCTGCCTTGACACTTCACCCCGACTGTTAAGTTTATTGTTGGTAGAGAATACATGATAAATCATTAAAAACACAAAATGATGATTCATTATGTATATATATAATTATTGCCTGTGTTATTACTATTACTATGAATGACAATTATTGATGATATTGTTGTTGGACACAATCATAATGATAGTAAGTCACATTAGTACTACAAGAAATAATAATAACTACGAACACTACCATTACAGTCATGGCTAAAAGCGCTACTGTTTTTACTGCAGACATTCAAGTCTCAGAACAGCCCAACTTTGACCTCAACTTTCTTAAATAATATTTGATGTACGAAAATGCAGAGCACACCGTTGGAAAGCTCTTGACCTAAGCTTTCAAATGATGGCTTCAGCACTGTCGTATCACTTCGATTGACAGAGAACGATGCGATCACAGTTGGATAGTTTGCCACTGGAATGTCCACAGTGACATTTATTCTAACTTCTACCACTTACGGTGGCCTACTGCGCGTTTACTGTTACTATTTAAATAATCAGTATTATTACTGCTATTACTACCAGCGCTACTATTATTCATTTATATTCTACCTTCTTGTTGTGCGATCTTCTTGCTGTTACACTTGCTCGTGTTGTTTATATATATATATATAACGCTTGGAGTCATGCTATTTGAACTGAAAAAAAAAAAAAAAAAAAAAAAAAAAAAAAGGTTGTCGTCGTCGTTGTCGTACTCGTCGTCGTTGTCGTTGTCGTTTCATCCATGGTCGAGGTATGAAAACCCCGGCACATCGTTTTGAAAGCCCTATCTATGAATGTATGTATGTATGTATGTATGTGTGTGTATGCATGTATGCATGTATGTATTCGTCTAGTGCTTTTCAATGGCAGCTCTCAGAAATTTTTGTAGCTCTCAGAATATTCTGTTACTCTAGACCTACTTTGTTGACAGAGAACACTGAGGTGAAAAATCACGATTTTCCATTTGTTGATGATCCTATCTATCTATCTACCTATCTATCTATCAATCTATCAATCTATCTATCTATCTATCTATTTATCTATCCATCTATCTATCTATCTATCTATCTATCTATCTATCTATCTATCTATCTATCTATCTATCTATCGATCGATCTATCTATCTACCTTACCCCGCTCTGCGCCGGCGACTGATCAGCCTGGTGCGGCGAAGGGCCTGTATGTATGTATGTATGTATGTATGTATGTATGTGTATGTATGTGTGTATGTGGATGAGTCTGGTACGGGGAAGGGTCTGTATGTATGTATGTATGTATGTATGGATGGATGGATGGATGTATGGATGTATGGATGGATGGATGGATTATTCTGGTATGGGGAAGGGCCTGTATGTATGTATGTATGTATGTATGTATGTATGTATGTTGTATGCATTAGTCTGGTACAGGGAAGGGCCTGTGTATATGTATTTATGTATGTATGTATGTATGTATGTATGTATGTATGTATGTACATGTAATCTATGTATCACCGTGGGGATGGGGACGGGCCGTGTGCGGGTGAACTTGGGGAAGTGAAAAACGGTGGGCGAAGAAGAAGCCGAAGAAGAAGGCGAAGAAGAAATAGAAGAAGTTGGGACGTAAGAAGTTGGAAGGTCCGTTTCTTCTAGTAGCCTATTAGATACAAAGACATATATAATACCTAAGCAAGTTTGCTCTAGTAAGCTGTTAGAGAGAAAAGGCACATGACAGTAGTGTAGCAGTATATGTATGTATGTATGTATGTTATGTATGTAATCGATTTCGCGCCTTTCAGCAAGTGGTTAAGGTATCATGTATGTATGTATGTATGTATGCGTACCCAGATGTGAGGTGGGAGAGGTGCTCGTCATCCGCCGATAGGTCGGACTCTATATGTATGTATGTGTGTATGTATCTATGTATGCATGTATGTATTCTATGTAAAAGGCGAAAGTGAGGAAATGCAAGGACATAAAGGCAATAGTGAGGCAGTGAAAGGTCATAAGGCAATAGAAGGAGACAAGGGCGATAGTGAGGCAGTGAGAGGACATAAAGGCAAGGGCGAGGCAGTGGAAGGACAAACGGTAATGGTGAGGAAGGACGTGAAAGGCAAAAGTGAGGCAATAGAAGGAGATAAGGGCAATAGTGAGGCAGTGAGAGGACATGAAGGCAATAGTGAGGCAGTGGAAGGACATAAAGGTAATGGTGATGGAAGGACGTGAAAGGCAAAAGTGAGGCAGTGGAAGGACATAAGGGCGATAGTGAGGCAGTGGAAGGACATAAGGGCGATAGTGAGGCAGTGGAAGGACACAAAGGCAATATTGAGGCAACGAAATGACATAAGGCAGTAGAAGGACATGAGGGCGATAGTGAGGCAGTGGATAGACATAAAGGAGACAGTGAGGGAAGGACATGAAGGCAATACTGAGGCAGTGGATAGACATAAAGGCAATAGTGAGGCAGTGGAAGGACATAAAGGCAATAATGAGGCAGTGGAGGGACATAAAGGCAATAGTGAGGCAGTGAAGGACATAAAGGCAATAGTGAGGCAGTGGAAGGACATAAAGGTAATGGTGATGGAAGGATGTGAAA
>WBZZ01000805.1:50000-59871 GCA_019918135.1 Paulinella micropora
GGGGGTGGAGGACCTCGAACAAGGGTATTGGAGGCTTATGTCCGTTGAGGATATACCATTAGCTGCATCAGTACGCCTCAGATATAGTATTATTATTATTATTATTATTATTATTATTATTATTATTATTATTATTATTATTATTATTACTATTGGACACCGTGATAGCCCAGTGGTCAAGTTCTACCATCTGGGCCCTGTCGCCAGTTCGATTCCCGTCGGTGCCACCAGTATTTTCATTTAACATACCAGTCTATTTCTGGACCAGTATTTTCATTGAACATACCGGCCCGTCTGGAAGTGTTGGAACTGCCCTTGCGGGGGTGTCATTAGAGCTTATCGTCAATTCTTCGTACTCCCCTCACGGGTGAGACGATGGAGGCGCATGTGCAGAAATGCATCAGCCATTGACAGAGAAGCACTATTATTATTATTACTATTATTATTATTATTGCCTTAGAGGAAGTATATCTTTCTTCTCGGAGTGTTGACTGTGATGTATTTGAGGGTAACACCTGATGATAAAAACTTAGTCACGCTTGTTTATCAGAGCTCCAGCCCAATGGCCTTACGGCGTTAAACTGTGATGCCAACTCAAAACCATTTGGTGGATGATGCTGGGGAGGAGGGTCGTTGGGCGCCTGTCGAAGATCTTAAACTCCGCTATGCCGGTTGATAGCCCGTGGACCCAGCGGATACCAAATTGTTATGGGTGGGGTTTTGAGGTAGTTCTAGCAACCATGCTTGGTGTACGCACTTGCACATGCGGCAACGTTTTGCAAGAGGTTGTTGGACTGCGGAATAACCTCGGCTTAGTGTAGTCTTGCCCTCAGGAGCTCCATCGGTGGCCCCTATAATCAGTCGAGAGACTGACTAGGTGGGGATGGAGCACCTCGAACAAGGGCATGGAGGCTCATGTCCGGAAACGGATCGTGCTATCAGCTGCATCAGTATGCCTTAGAGGAAGTATATTATTATTATTATTATTATTATTATTATTATTATTATTATTATTATTATTATTATTATTGTTATTATTATTTTACTATATCTGAGGCGTACTGATGCAGCTAATGGCATATCCTCAACGGACATAAGCCTCCAATACCCTTGTTCGAGGTCCTCCACCCCCCCGTGTCAGTCTCTCGCCTGATGATCGGGGCCACCGATGGAGCTCCTGAGGGCAAGACTGCACTAAGCCGAGGTTATTCCGCTGTTATTGTTATTATTATTATTATTATTATTACTATTATTATTATTATTATTATTATTATTAGTAGTAGTAGTAGTAGTAGTAGTATTATTATTATTATTAACAATAATAATCGTAATAATCATTACATGCAATTTTTTACCTAGGTATTCTATTTAATACCGCAGTGCATGTCGTAATGTACTCATACTACCTACTACGCGCTCTGGGATACGAGAACATTCGCTGGAAACCTTACGTCACAACGTTTCAACTCGTGCAAGTAAGTGTATCTATCTATTTATCTTCTATCTATCTATCTATCTATCTATCCATCTATCTATCTATCTATCTATCTATCTATCTATCTATCTATCTATCTGTCTGTCTGTCTATCTATCTATCTATCTATCTATCTATCTATCTATCTGTCTGTCTATCATACAAACCTTACGTCACAACCTTTCAACTCGTGCAAGTAAGTGTATCTATCTATTTATCTGTCTGTTTATCTATCTATCTATCTATCTATCTATCTATCTATCTGTCTATCTATCCATCTATCTATCTATCTATCTATCTGTCTATCTATCCATCTATCTATCTATCTATCTATCTATCTATCTATCTATCTGTCTATCTATCTATCTATCTGTGCTGCTGTAGTATTTCTCTAGTTTCCTTATCTTTTCTATTTATCTATTTGTCTGTCTATCTATCTATCTATCTATCTATATATCTATCTATCTATCTATCTATTCTATCTATCCATCTAACTATCTATCTATCTATCTATCTATCTATCTATCTATCTATTTATCTATCTATCTATCTACCTATCTATCTATTCTATCTATCCATCTATCTATCTATCTCTGGTACTAGGGAGCTTTGGTATCGCCTGTATCAGTCCCTTCCGTGCAAACATCACGGCTTAGCTGGGCATCGGGTCAATACTTTACAGACTTCCTTGGTTGACGAAATCAGAAGCTCCTTTTTTCTGACATTAGTCGATATCTCATCAGTTGATCTCATCACTTACTCCACGAAGTGAACCAAGGCCACTTGAGGTGTCACTGACCCTCCCTTGGGCTTGATGTTTTGAAATGGGTGCCATCTGTCGACAGACAGAGAATTAGGGGATGGTGTGGGTGTGCTGGGCCCGTGGTGGGGTGCCTTATGTGTGCCTAGCCATACGCCTATGAGTCACATGCCGAAATAGCGACGGGAAGCACAATCCTGTTCCCTCAGGGTGCCCTTTCTCGCTTGTTGAGCCCGGAATAAAACCCACAGTGCTCTGTCGGTTTATACTAGACTGTCGAACAGTCTCGAAACTCCATCTGCTTACTGGGCCCTCTGTAATGGAGGTGGGAGCTCGTTCTGCAAGGGGCGCTTATGGAACGAGCCCTGGCCCCGCCTGGTACTAGGGAGCTTTGGTATCGCCTGTATCAGTCCCTTCCGTGCAAACATCACGGCTTAGCTGGGCATCGGGTCAATACTTTACAGACTTCCTTGGTTGACGAAATCAGAAGCTCCTTTTTCTGACATTAGTCGATATCTCATCTATCTATCTATCTATATCTATTTATCTATCTATCTATCTACCTATCTACCTACCTACCGGTACCTACTTTACTATCTATCTCTGCTGGTATATAGATTTTCTGCAGTTTCTGATCGTTTCTATCTATCCATCTATCTATCTATCTATCTATCTATCTATCTATCCATCCATCCATCCATCCATCCATCTATCTATCTATCTATCTATCTATCTATCTATCTATCTATATATATATCTATCTATCTATCTATCTATCTATCTATCTATCTATCTATCTATCTATACTATCTATCTATACTATCTATCTATACTATCTATCTATACTATCTACTATCTATCTCTGCTTGCATATAGTTTTTCTGCAGTTTCTTGATCTTCATCTATCTATCTATACTATCTATCTATACTATCTATCTATACTATCTATACTATCTATCTCTGCTGGCATATAGTTTTTCTGCAGTTTCTTGATCTTCATCTACACAGTCTGGCTGCATTTCCAGCAAGGTATATATGTTTTTTTTTTTTTTTTTTTTTTTTTTTTTTTTTTTTTTTTTTTTTTTTTTTTTTTTTTTTTGCAAGTGCAAAGATTTTCTGTGAGAAAAAGACTTGTCATTTGCAGAGGTGATGCAATGTAATTATGTATGTGTGTCTGTATGCTGTTCTGACTTCAACCTGTGTTGCTAACTGTTGTGTTCAACGTGACCTTGTTCTATACATACGTATGTATGTATATATGTATATACATGTATATATATATATATTTATATATGTATATGTATATATATATACACATATTAAACATCAAATTTCAGCATTAATAAGAAAAATAGTTCCCACTCGCAGGGATGATGTATGACTGACGTGTTCTTTTTTCTTATTGCTGCCTTGTTCTTTTTTTTTTTTTTTTTTTTTTTTTTTTTTTTTTTTTTTTTTTTTTTTTTTTTTTTTTTTTTTTTTTTTTTTTTTTTGTATCCTGGTTTCTGGCTTCAACCTGTGTTTGCTAAGTGTTGTGTTCAACGTGACCTTGTTTTTTACATTAGTATGTAATGTTTCTATGTTTTTGTTGTTGTTGTTGTTGTTGTTGCTGTTGTTGTTGTTGTATTTTTATTTATTATTATTATTAGTAGTAGTAGTAGTAGTAGTAGTAGTAGTAGTAGTAGTAGTAGTAGTAGTAGTAGTAGTATTAGTAGTAGTAGTAGTAGTAGTAGTATCATTATCATCATCATTATCATTATTATTATTATTATTGTTATTATTATTATTATTATTATTTTCTAAACGTAAAATTTCAGCATTAATAAGAAAAAAGAGTTCCCACCCAAAGGGCTGATGTATTACTGACTTGTTCTTTTTTCTTACTGCTGCCTTGTTTTTTTTTTTTTCTGTAGGCTGTTTTCTGGCTTCAACCTGTGTTTGCTCAATGTTATGTCACACGTGACCTTGTTCTATACATTAATATTCATGTATATAGGCTGTTCTGGCTTCAATCTGTGTTTGCTCAGTGTTGTGTTCAACGTGACGTTGTTCGTATCCTTCATGGGCGTGTTGAAAGCGGGAAAGTCTGAAAGAGAGGCTTCTCGCAGCAAAAGGAACAAGTCAAATTAGAACTTTATTCACACCACACCAAACACCACACACCACACCACACCACACCACACACCACACCACACCACACCACGCCATATTAATATCAGTATTGCTCAGTTTTGAACCGTGGCTTTCATCAATGAATTTGATCATGATAATCACTCTTATCAATAAAAATCAGTTATGATAATTTTACCGACGGGTATTAGGAAATGCTTTTAATGACATTCAGTTTCCGAGCTTGATCATCTATTCAGTAGAATATATTAATAATATTTTATGTAGGCATCACCCCCCCGATAGCCGGTAAAAAATACCTTTTCCTGGTGACAGGTGCACCAGCTTGTTTTTCAGTATTATTTGTCCGGATTGGACCTGATGCCATTTTATTCCTGGTCTGTTGCCGTTTTCCTTTTTGGCTTCACTGAGCTAATACAACGAGACATCATTCTCATTCTTGAGGACTGTGTTTGGTTGTATTACCGACTTTTTTCGAGCTATCGTTGGGGGCATTACATTTGGAGTCCACATCACTAGGGTGATTTCTTTCTGCTTTGCCACACAGGCAACAGAGTGAATTTTCACTGACCTGTCTCACACGGGGACGTCAGACGAAAACAAATACTCCAACACAGCTCCCTCATAACTCTTTCACAAAACAAATAATTTGATTCGTCTCAACCAGGTGTCTCGTACCCTCTAGCCCAATCAGTATCTGTGTGCTCACAAGGAGGCATCAAATACAAACTCTCTGTCGTTCTTGCTGTTCTCACACAGAGACCAAGAAGAAGGATGGACAGAAGAGTGAAGGAACACACACAAAACACAAACAAGCATAGGGACAGGAGCACAACACTCTACCCTTCTAGTTTGTGCATTTATCTGCATTATCTCACACATACGTCAGAGTATTTTTGCAAATCTCTGATCGTTTTCTAAAGGTAGGTCTGAGAACCTATCCGACCGACTGTCGACTTCTCAAGGAGAGCTTTTCTAGCTTCTCTATTACTATCTGTGTGTAGGTCCAAGTGCCTCATACTAGATACAATATAGAAAAGAAGGAGGAGAAAGTAGTAATCTGAGTAAGGAGAACAAGAAATCGGAGAAAGTCTCAAAGACTATTTTTCTCAAACAAAAACAAACATACAAACAATGTTTCATAGAGGACAGGGAATCTTATCCTACCCTCTCTATTAGTTTCTCTCTTCACTAGTCAATCGACTGAAGGAGGAACAGAACACAAACGAACAAAAACCAAACATAGGAGCTGACACTGTCCTCCTGTTGATCACTACTACGACATCATGTCGACAGAGATCGCCGAAGTGAGTGAATTCTCGGAGGCAGATCAAAGAAGAGAAGAAGAAGAAGCAGGAGGAGGAGGAGGAAGAGGATTGAATGAAGGAGGAGGAGGAGGATTGAATGAAGGAGGAGGAGGAGATGAAGGAGTAGGAGGAGGAGTAGAAGAGGGCTGGGATGATGAAGGAAGATATGGAGGAGACGAAGATGAAGGAGGATTTGAACAAGAAGAGACGGGAGGAGGAGGAGCATATGGTAATCCCTTACCACCTGCCTACACGGGAGGAGGAGGACGAAAAATGATCGACTTGATTCATAGTGATGGAGAGGAGATCACAGTGGAGGAACAACAGTGGGTGCAAGACCACTATGACCTCACTAAAGAAGAGTTTGATAACAAGATGGGGGTAGAGAAGGACACCTATGTGTGGATCCCTCAGGATCAAAGAAGAGAGAATGGATGTCTATATCCTATTATCAAACACAGCACAGCTCCTCGGCAAACTGGTCTCTGATCCAGAAGAGAGAAAGAAGATACAGCATATCAAGTTTGGGGACACACACACCCACCTTGAATTACTCGATGCTATCTTTGGGGTGTACACTCAAACCCTGATTTGGGAACGTACATACGGCCCACGATGTGAGGGTTACCTCCAGTACACAAACCCAAGAGCAACGGCCAGATTCCTCGCGACTGGTCAGGAGGCAGTCGATGTAACAAAAATGAAGACCAATCTGGGTTCGAAAAACTCGAGTGGCATATTTCACTTTTTTACAATGGAAATAAAGGCCTTGGAGGAGGGGAAGGCAGAGATGGAAAAAAGCATTAAGGCAGCAGGACAAACTCATCCTGTGATTGATGAGTTAGAGAAGACCGACAGAGTTCTGACCAAGATCAGACTGTTGATGGGTGCGTTACTGCACAAGGAGGCATGGAAGAGATGGATTCCTACCAAGGATCACTCTGTCCTTAAATCACTTAATAACGCACCACCGGTCGCCAACAAAGCAGGGTGTTGACCAATATGTGGAGAAATATAATTTTCTCAGATCTGCTTCTGAATTGGTGGCCTTTATCACTCATGCTCAAAAGCTGGTGATATCTGAGAAGAAGAAGGCGAAAGAGAATGAGGAGTTCGAGAAGACGATGAGACTGGAAAGAATGAAAGCAAAAGTGAGTGGTGCAAAGACACACCCTCCGACATATTTGACCCCACCAGCTCCTGCCCCACCAGCCCCTGCACCCTCGGGCTCAACTACGGTGGTGGTCACAAACACGGAGAAGAAGGACAGACAGAACATCATAAATGCCTTCAAGGGGAAGAAAGGAGGAGTGGCAAGTCTCATGCTATATGCCAAGACGAGCTCAGACAAAGACTCTGATGCTTCGCTTTTGAGCAAGCTCAAAGAGATCAATGCTTGCATGAAGGCTTTTCCTTGCGACGAAACGCAGGAATACGAGGCCCTTGTTACTGTTTTTGACCAATCTCTAGTCTCGGAGGGATTTGATTTGACACAGTACAAGTTTTTGAGAAAGAAGGAGGAGATTAAGAGAAACAATGCAACAGGCCTAAACGCTCAGTGTGAACTGGCGGTGGCCACACTCATTTCATATTTTCAATCTCATGGATACCAGCATCTCTGCACTGGTACTCTCATAGGATTTGAAATCTTTGAGACAGTGGCGATGAGTTTGAGGAGTGCTGTTGGCTTGGCGGCGACCCTTACGGAGGTAGTTTCCTCCTATGGGCTATTCTATGGCCGCAAGTCGATCATCCTCTATTTCTTTTCGGCGTTACACACAGTTAACCCGAGTAAGCTTACTCAGCTCATACAGCAATGCTCGACGTTTAGCTCAGTGAAGTCCAAGAACTTCCTCGAGACACACGTGTTCGAAAATACGGTTCCAAGCGTTGCTCCGTCAGCACTGTTTCAAGAAGTGATGAGTGCATGCTCAAACATGGACTCGCTCACGGAGGCACATACGACACAGGCAGGCGGTGTAGCTGTTGGCGCACAAGCCACGTACACAAACAGAGTTGCCGGTTGGAAGAGACAGAGAGAGCCAGACCTGAAGACCGCATGTTGGAGGTGGTTCGCGGGCTTGCAGTGTAAGGCACAGATGGAGAACAGAGACTGCTCTTTCAATCATGATAGGCAGAACCCAACAGCAAGGGCAAATTTTCTGAGCAGGACGGAAGGCAAGGAACCGGGCCTTTTCAATATGCTTCAGATTGCCGCTGTGAACGAAGGTTGGTATGCCAATATGTGTGATGATGAGGAGTTACGAGAGGCAATCATTACCTACATGAAGAGGATGAAGGAGAAGAAAGAGGAAAGGGAGAGACAAAAGAACTTAAAGGCCTCTCAAAGAGGACGAGAAGGAGGAGCAGGAGCAGGAGGACGAGGAGGAGGAGGAGGAGGAGGACGAGGAACATGGAGAGGAGCCTCGAGGTGGCAGGGAACCCCTCAGAGAGGAAGAGGAGGAGGTCGGGGATATACCCCTTATGGAGGGAGAGCTGTTCGAGCTCCAGCCCCCCCACCCAGAGGAGGAGGCTCGTGGGCAAGCTCCAACCCGAATTTCGGTCGAGCTCAGGCCTACAACACTGCCTCGGAGACCGATACGTCATCCTACCCGGACACTACTCAAGGTAATCGTTTCGAGGTGGTGGAATGACTGGAGGGGGAAGAAAAGAGGAAGGAGACGACTGTGAAGTTTAACCCTTAAGTCACAGTGCTTTCTAATGCTGTTGTGCAGACTGGGCCAACGCTTCCTCTATGTGAAAACAAAGATGTGGGTACACAGAGACTGCAGCCCCAAGGTAGTCTCATACCCGTTCATACAGCACGGTTACCAATGATAACTGATGCAAATAGGAAGGCGAGACTTGCGATGGAGGCGAGGAGGCCAATGGCAGACGTATCGCCTCGGCCAAGCAAACAACCACGAACAAACTCAATGTCTACGGTCGCGGCGGGTGGCGAGCAAAAAGACAATGTGTGTACTCAAGTACCACAAGACAATGTCGCTCAAATAGTAAACGCACCAGTACCGCAGAATAATAAAAATGTTAATGAGGTGAAGCAGGAGGAGAAGAAGGAGGAGTTGAAAAACTTAGAGACAAGACTCCAAAATTTGGAACGTAAAGTTCTTGTTCTCGCAGCCAATTTACACAGGCCCGATGCTCTGTGTTATACGGAACTTTATTGTGAAACATTGAAGACAATATTAAAAGTTGGTAATGATACGATGGCGAATATTAATATTGTCGGCCGGAAGTTTTTTAATTGATACCGGGACTGGGTGGACGGAAATATGAAAAAGTCAACGGGCACTCTCAAAGGAGTGAGCAGCCGGACGGATATCACGGGAATCATCACACTGACCTTTAAATTGAAATCCGCACGAGTATACCGTATGGACCTCTATGTCGTCCCCGGTTACCACGGGTCAATATTACTATCGTATGACCAATTGGCTAGATGGGGGCTGTGATTGATTGCGCCGCACGGCCAGTGATATATGGAGTAAAAAGAGGACAAAAGAACGATATTGATCCCTTCAACGCTACTGACTCTTATGAGGCTTATGAGCTGAGTCTAGCGACGGATCACAAAAAGATGGCCATTGCACATGAGGCACTTGAGGTGTACGTTCACCCCCATGTCGTAAGACCGGATGAACTGTCCTGGACCGACAATTGGGAATCCCAAGTGTGCACTGTCACAGTTCCGACATGGCATTGGGACAAAAAGTCTATTGATGACTTAATCGAGAAGCGAAAGGAGGAGATTATATGTGTCGCACAAAGAAGCCCGTCGTTGGCGAGATTCGCGGAAGGAGTAGGAACAGATGTCCATATTACTAACGGATACTGTTTCCATGCGAAAGTAGGAGAAGAAAAAAGGGAGGAGTTTGTACCAAGGAGAACGGGGCGAATCCCGGATACTCCACCAGAAACTATTAAAAGTTTTATTACTGATTTCTGGGGTGACGAGCCCACGTGGCCGCGTTCACTGTCTGAAGTGAAGAAATGCTTACGGACTTTATTCGAAAATAATAAGCCGTATACTATTATCCTGCCATATAATGAGAAGGCGATATGGGCGCAGGAAATAAGGGACCGGCTTATTGATCATCCTATACCGGTACCCTCTCGCAAGCAACAGCTAGTGGTGGCTTGTCGGATGGGAACTCGTGAGCAGAGCAGTGCATAGCAAGC
>WBZZ01000806.1:0-39688 GCA_019918135.1 Paulinella micropora
TATTATTATTTTTTATTATTATTATTGGACACCGTGATAGCCCAGTGGTCAAGTTCTACCATCTGGGCCCTGTCGCCAGTTCGATTCCCGTCGGTGCCACCAGTATTTCATTGAACATACCGGCCCGTCTGGAAGTGTTGGAACTGCCCGTGCGGGGGTGTCATTAGAGCCTATCGTCAATTCTTCGTACTCCCCTCACGGGTGAGACGATGGAGGCGCATGTGCAGATTTGCATCAGCCATTGACAGAGAAGCACTATTATTATTATTATTATTATTATTATTATTATTATTATTATTATTATTATTAGGGAGTACATAGGCCATCGGTCCTTTCCATGGGCTGATTGGTATAAAGCTCCTAGAGTAATGTTCTATGCCGTCACTTCCTTTATTCCACCTATTGGTGTGGAGACTTTCCTTATGGAATGGAGGACTGGATGCACATGGCCTTTTGGCTCAGCAATTGGCAGGAGATACACTATTATTAATTATTATTATTAGTGGCACCGCGATAGCCCAGTGGTTAAGGTCTACCATCTGGGACCTGTCGCCAGTTCGATTCCCGTCGGTGCCAGTATTTTCAAAGGATATTTTCTTTGAAAGTATTGGTCTGTCTGGAAGGCTTGGAGCTGCCTTGCGGGGGTGTCAGTAGAGACTATCGTCAAATCTTCGTACTCCCCTCGCGGGTGAGACGATGGAGGCACATGTGCAGAAATGCATTCGCCATTGACTGAGAAGCACTATTATTATTATTATTACTATTATGATCATTATTATTACTATTACTACTACTACTACTACTACTACTACTACTACTACTACTACTACTACTATAATACTACTACTACTGATCATATTATTATTATTACTACTATTACATTACTACTACTACTACTAGTACTACTACTCATAATAATAATAATAATAATAATAATAATAATAATAATAATAATAATAATAATAATAATAATAATAATAATAATAATAAAAATAATAATAATAATAGTGCTTCTCTGTCAATGGCGAATGCATTTCTGCACATGTGCCTCCATCGTCTCACCCGTGAGGGGAGTACGAAGATTTGACGATAGGCTCTACTGACACCCCCGCAAGGCAGCTCCAAGCCTTCCAGACAGACCAATACTTTCAAAGAAAATATCCTTTGAAAATACTGGCACCGACGGGAATCGAACTGGCGACAGGTCCCAGATGGTAGACCTTAACCAGGGCTATCGCGGTGCCACTAATAATAATAATAATAATAATAATAATAATAATAATAATAATAATAATAATAATAATAATAATAATAATAATAATAATAATAATAATAATAATTAATAATAATAATAATAATAATAATAATAATAATAATAATAATAATAATAATAATAATAATAATAATAATAGGCTTCCTCAGACTATGGCATCAGATCCAGATCCTGGACATGTGCTTCCATAAATAGTAATAATAATAATAATAATAGACTTATCAGTCAATTGGCCTTTGATCCTGTCGGACATGTGCCTCCATTGGTAGCACGGGACCGTTCGGTGACGCGGCTCCGCTCCAAAGACTCGACTGGCAGTGCAATGTGCAAATGAGCGTGCTATGCATGTGCAAGTGGGTGCAAGGAGTGAGAGGAGTTATCTGCCGAGAAGAAGTCCGCGACGCTGCGCTGACCTCCACCTACAACAAATCTAGCCAGACATTCTACCTGACTAGGCCTTCCCCTCCTTCTACCCACCTCCTGAACGACCGTGAGGTCGATCACCTCCTCCTCCTCCTCCGCCCCCTCTGCCTCCCTGGTCTGCGCCTCCAACTCCTCCCACTCCTTCCAGATGGTGGCAACAAACCTTCCTAACTCCTCCTCCACCTCTTCTGGGACAGGGATAAACAAAACGCCGAGCATCGCCGCCATCTTTTCATCCTCCCCCTTCAGCCATTCCTCTTTGAAGAGCCTCATCTCCTCCTCTGCCTCCCGCAGTTCCCTGTGATAAAGCCCTCCTCGATTCAGCACGAGGGGCTGCCGGGCTTGCGCCTCATCGATAAACTTAAACAGTGCCTCACGAGAGCTCGCAAACGTTGGGCAATGCAGCAGGAAGTGACGTAACGACTCGTTAACCTCAGTGCCACACAAGGCGAAACAGCTTGAGCAGTCCGGCGAGCATGAGCCAAATTTGGATCGGTAGAGGCGAAGGCGATTGTTGCAGCTCAACAATCGCCTTCTGATAAGGTTGTGACTTCCCCCCTCCAGCGCCCGCCAACGTGGGAAAGCAGAGCGGGAAGACATCTGGCTAAGCAGCACCCTAAGCCCATCAGAGGGCTTAGCCTGCCGCTCCCAGCCAGCTACTTCCTGCCGGACAGACCATTGCTTTACCACCTCGTTCCAGTTCGCCAGAGCGGCCCGCCAGTCCTTATCATCTACCGTGCCATCTTCGTTCACGACCCGCTTGAGCGCATCCAAGCCCTCCCGCAGCCTGTGATCTGCTAAGATCAAATTTTCCGTATCTTCCTTCCATTTGCACCGACCCGTGTTGTAAAGCCTGCGTGTTAGCGCTGTGTTGCCCAGTAACTCGATGCGCCCTAGGAACCGAAGCCGGGCCGCCTTGGCAAGGATGCTAAAACTCGGCGTGCGGCCTAAACCCCTGGTGATGCAGCCGCTTGTGCGCGTACCAACACCCAAGATGACCCGCAGGGGCGCTACCAACGCGCCCTCCAGCTTACTCAGCTTGTTGGCGCCCGGCAGATCCCAAAAAGCCGATGCGTAAAGCAACTTTGCGCCAACCATTTGCTGCCAATTCATCAGCCGAAGACGCGCTGGAACTTCATGGGCAATCCAGAGGGGGTAGCAGGCAGCCGTTCCCGCTACAGTGATTTCCGCCGCCCGCTTCGCTTGCGGTTTATCGGAGAGGGTGTCCGTGAGCAGAACTCCCAGGTATTTGTAGTGGTCGGTGACGTTGAGAACCTTGCCCCGGAACCTCACGCATGGGGGCGACTTTTTTGACTTGGCGTGCCCGTATATCGGCATGACTTCCGTCTTGCCCGGTTTCAGGTTGATTTCAAGCCGATAGTCCTCCACGAATGTCGCCACGACATTTACAATCTGTTGAAGCTCCGTGACACTATGCGCAATTACCGCAACGTCGTCGGCGTAAAGCAGGGTCCGTATGTCTTCGATGCGGTTGAGGTCCTCGATCTCCAACTCTTTCGCGATTCGGACCGTTAGCTCATCCATGAAGACGTTGAACAGCGACGGTGACAACGGCGACCCTTGCTGAACTCCCATCTCTTCCAGCACTTCACCAGTGAGTTCGCCATCGACTAGCACTCGCGATGACGTTCTTCGGTAAAAACGCCGCAGAATGCGATAGAACTTGCCCTGTACCCCCATCTGGGTTAGCCTCTGAAACAACCCGGCCCGCCAAACCGTAGGGAATGCCTTTCTCAGATCCACGAACAAAACGAAAGAACGGAGGCCAGCTTGTTGTCTAAGGCGCAGACGCTCCTTAAGGACAAAAATCTGGTCCCCCGTACTACGTTTTGGCCGGAACCCACCCTGCTCTGGGCGAAGCCTGCCCGGCTGATCGATGAAAGCCGTAAGCCTCGCCGCCATAAGGGACAGATACATCTTACCCAGACAGCTCAGAATCGCGATGTCTCTCCAATTTTCCGGATCGGTTGGGTCGCCTCCTTTTGGGATGTTGACGATAATCGCTTTGCCCCAGTCGCTGGGGGTGTATTCGCACGGTTTCAACCAGTTGAAGAAGCGCACCAGAAATCTCACAATCCGCGTGCCTCCGTACTTGAGCATCTCGTTCTTGATCTTATCCGGTGAGCACGCTTTGTGATTCTGGAGATTTTCCTGGCAGAGCTCCACTTCCTTCTCGGTGTAATCATAGTCCAGCGGGCCCGTCTCAGTCCGGATCTCCTCGGCTTGCGCCATGGCCTCGAATTGGTCGCGCAGGTTGTCGTTATACTGGAAGGTTTCGCGGGCCTTCCGCTCGGGCTCAATCCGCGCTGCTTCCTCATCAGAACCGACTTCCTCTACACATGCATCCTCCAAAAACTGGTTTTCTTTGGGGACCACCATACGTCGGCGGTATTCTTCCCATTCTTGTAGTTTTTCCCGGAGTGTGCATGCCAGAGTGCCATCGGGCTTCCGAACAGGAGCAGAAGCGTTCGACCGCCGAACCCCGCCCAAACGCTTTGACAGCTTCCAGTACGTGGCCATGGTAGCGCTCCTGAAGTTGGCAGCGGTGTCATTCTGGACCCGCTTCCACGCTTGCTCCTTCTTCTCCTTGCATAACCTTCTGACCGCCTTCCTCGCTTCTTTATATCTTTGCCAGGCCTCTCGGTTGGCCTCATTCCTTCGCCAGAGGCCGTATGCCTCTCTCCGTCGCGCAATCGCTTCCCTAAGACTCTCATCAAACCATGCATTAGTAAACCCTGGCCTAATCACCCGAACTCCCAAGACCTTCACGGCTGCGCCCGTGAAAGCTCGGACCACTAAGCTAGCGACCCTATCTACCTCCTGCTGAAGCTCATCCGGGTCCTCCACTGCTGATAGATCTGGGAGGCCATCTGGCAACAGGCCCGATATACCAGCTGCAAAGGTCTCGTCGTACTTCAACCTAAGCTTAGACAGCTCACTCTCCTTACCCTCAACTACCCTGCCTATCAAGCGCTCTGCCTTGAATGCTTTGTACCTCTTTACCTGCTTTTGGGGGGTGGCTGTCCCCCCCAGACCAGTTCCGCCCACACAGCTTTGTGGTCGGTATCAAGGTCTACCTCGTCGACGCCGAAGCTTGCCTCCTCCGCCAGCTCGGAAGAGACGCAGATGTAGTCCAGTAGATGCCTTCGTCCACCTACATTTTCCTGCCTAGACCACCAATATTTGTCCCCCCGTGGTTGCGAAAACCCACTGAGATTGCGCAACCCCGTGGCAACAAGCATCGCAGCCAGCAACTCACCATTCTCACTCCTAACCCCTCTACCCCTCTCATCTATCTCGCCAAAGAGGCCCACCACTCCCTCCTCCCGCGCTATTCTGGCGGGCCCCAGCTTAGCATTAGCATCACCAACCGTAACCACATGACCTTTGGTGGCGAAGTAGGAGACGGCCGCCTGCCACGCCTCATAGGCTGCAATAGATTCCTCTCGTTGATTTTCTTGGGGAAGTAGCCGTTGCCGACGAACACATCCGACGCCGTCGCGGTCCCAGACGACAGCCTCACCCACAATTGCTGTGGGTGTGGAACAGGCGCCTGTACAATGGTAGCGCACGGTGCCAGATAGTTGGCCACCAACGTCAAGACTCCCCCCAAGAGACGCGAGCCCGCACCAGTTGCAGCCGCTTTGCCGAGGACTGCGAAGCCGTCGACTTGGAGCTTCTCCACCTTCTGCGACGATAGGTTGTGCTCCTGGACTCCGACGATCACCCAGCCTCGCTCCTTGTAGTGCTCCGGCCATTCCCCAAAGCCTGGGCTATCCGCACCCACTTTGCCTTGCCAATTATGTGAGGCCACCCTCAGTGGGAAGCCTTTCACAAATTGGGAAGAACGAAGCTGATGCCGATGCCTGCGCTTCGGTTGAGCCCGCCTGGAGCCCTCCGCCACCCTCCACGGCCCATCCTGCACCCTCCGCCCCAGCTCCTCCAGCTCCCGCATCCCGCCCCACTCCGCCAAGGGAGATTCACCGCTTGAGGCTTCGCCCTGGGGCTCGTCGACTTCCACGTCGAGCACCCAGTAGCCAAATCCCTGCTTGCGAAGCTCCCTCTGCATCTCTACATACTGGGCACCCCCCCGTGCAGCCCGCTGCTTCTCTCTTTCCCGGAAAGTCCTACCCGTCGCAACGTGAACCTTTCCCGTGAAGAACTTACGCTCCCGCAGCAGCCGCACCATCTTCTCCGCCTCCTCACAAGACGCACATTTAATCCGCAAATGTCGCCCACTACTTCTGCCCGCGAATTCCACCTCGACTTCCCCGAGACCGAGAATTCGGAGCTCTCGCGCCATGACCACTGTCTGAGAGACATGCGATAGCCCCCATACTATGCAACATCTCTTATGAAGCTCATTTCGTACCTTCCTCCGCCACCTCCTCGGTGGCGGTACCGCTTGCCACACGCCGTGACCAGACCTTTCCGGACGTGACTTCTCTTCCGAGGTTGGGGAGGGTGATCGAGATGCAGCAGGATTGCTGGCTCTACGTGATTCAGGTTGCCCGTCAGGTACGCGAGCACTCGACCACCCCACCCCGGCCGAGTAGCCATCACCACCCGCAGGCGCACTCCCACGGGGAACGTCTAAACCTGAAGGATTACCGCCTTGACCCATAGGGCCAGCACTAGCGGCCGCGCTATTCGCATAAGAACCTGACATAAGTGGTATGGGACCCCGGTGCCGCATTGATCGAGTTGTAAACTCGATAAATGAGGACCCAGGTGGGGTTATTTAAAGCTCAACCCTTAAAAAGCATACGTGTACGTATGTATAGGAATACACACAAACACTCACCTGCATCCGTAACCAGGCACGAGGCAGGCCCGCTGTGCATCATCGAGGTAGGTGTCGTGGCAAACCACCCTGCGTCCGATAAACGCTGCAAGTGAGTCATCTACCGAGAGCACAGAGTGACAGGCCCGTGCACGTGTACCCACCACCCCATAACCCTCCGCCAGAGCAACCCCATGGCATCCGCAGGATGAGCACGAAGAGTGCTGAGAGAGAGGGTGAGCCAGGAGCCCCGCTCCGGTCCGTCGTTACTTTGGTCATTTAGTCGTTTCAAGGCTTGTGGTAAGGTGTAGGGCCTCTCGCCTTCGTACAAACTCCGACCGACAGTAGTTTGGTTGACCATCCTTCGCGGTGACCCTCTGAACACAACCCCCTCCCCCAGTGCCCACCCCTTGTGATTCCAGAGGCCACCCCGAGCCAAGAGCCATGAGTATGATGAGCAACTCACATGAGTTACTCTCATTAATTGGGACCCGTCTCATAAATCAATGGAACGCTTATCGTGCGCCCCTCATAGGCTCAGCCCGCCCATGTGAAAGCTAGGCCTCGCCCAAAGCAAAGTAAAGCAAAGCAACAAAAAAAAAAAAAAAAAAGAGAGAGAGAGAGAGAGAGAGAGAGAGAGAGAGAGAGAGAGAGAGAGAGAGAGAGAGAGAGAGAGCGAGAGCGAGGCCGCCGTGGCTCGCCCGCAATCCAGCTGGGTGCACCTCGTCACAACCACTCATCGGCGTGAGCTCATAGCTGTGTGCGACATAGGTACAAGAGCAAGAGGAGAAACAGTGTGCCAGCGTGGATGTGTGGGTGAGGCAGTGCGGTGAGGCAAAGCAGCGATGCCAGTCGAATCCCTGGAGACGGAACCTAGCATCAAAAACATCGTATAAGTCTACCCCAGGCCTCCATCCACCGAGTGGTGAGCTCGATAAAAGAAGACCCGAGTGGGGTTATTTAAAGCTCAACCCTTAAAAAAGCATAAACATGTACGCCGCCAGGAACCCAACAACAATAACATAGCAGCCAGGAACCCAACAACAATAACATAGCAGCCAGGAACCCAACAACAATAACATAGCAGCCAGGAACCCAACAACAATAACATAGCAGCCAGGAACCCAACAACAATAACATAGCTTCCGTAACCAGCCTTCAGGAACCCGCCTCAGTTACCCGCCCCCGTAACCAGGCCAGAGACGTGACGTACTATGCATCATTGAGGTGTCGTGGCAAGCCACCCTGCGTCCGATAGAAGCTACAAAAGAGTCATCTACCGAGAACACTAAGTGACAGGCCCGGTCACATGCACCCAACACGTCCCGACCCTCCGCCAGAGCATCCCCATGGCATCCGCAAAGTGAGCACGAGGGGTTCTGGGAGAGAGGGTGAGTCAGGAGCCCCGCGTCCAGGCAGTCGCTACTGTGGCAGTTGAGTGATTTCAAGGCTTGTGGAAATGTGTGGAGCCTGTCGCCTTCATACCCACTCATACCGACAGTAGTTTAGTTAACCAACCTGTCCAGTGACCCACTGAGCCCAACCCCCTCCCTCAGATAACCCCCACCCCCCGCACCCCGAGTGATACCAGAGGCCACCCCGAGCCAAGAGCCGTGAGCGTGGTGAGAGAGCTTCTCTCAGTAAAAGTTTCCGTCTCATGAATCAGTGGAGCACTGATTATGTACCCCTCATAACAAGCTGCCAACGGCCCCAACCCCGCCGTGTGGCGGTGACACCCAACCATGTATTGGTGCCCCCCAAATAATAATAATAATAATAGTGCTTCTCTGTCAATGGCTGATGCATTTCTGCACATGCGCCTCCATCGTCTCACCCGTGAGGGGAGTACGAAGAATTGACGATAAGCTCTAATGACACCCCCGCAAGGGCAGTTCCAACACTTCCAGACGGGCCGGTATGTTCAATGAAAATACTGGTCCAGAAATAGACCGGTATGTTCAATGAAAATACTGGTGGCACCGACGGGAATCGAACTGGCGACAGGGCCCAGATGGTAGAACTTGACCACTGGGCTATCACGGTGTCCTAATAATAATAATAATAATAATAATAATAATAATAATAATAATAATAATAATAATAATAATAATAATAATAATAATAATAATAATAATAATAATAGTGCCTCTCTGTCAATGGCTGATGCATTTCTGCACATGCGCCTCCATCGTCTCACCCGTGAGGGGAGTACGAAGAATTGACGATAAGCTCTAATGACACCCCCGCAAGGGCAGTTCCAACACTTCCAGACGGGCCGGTATGTTCAATGAAAATACTGGTCCAGAAATAGACCGGTATGTTCAATGAAAATACTGGTGGCACCGACGGGAATCGAACTGGCGACAGGGCCCAGATGGTAGAACTTGACCACTGGGCTATCACGGTGTCAATAATAATAATAATAATAATAATAATAGTGCCTCTCTGTCAATGGCTGATGCATTTCTGCACATGCGCCTCCATCGTCTCACCCGTGAGGGGAGTACGAAGAATTGACGATAAGCTCTAATGACACCCCCGCAAGGGCAGTTCCAACACTTCCAGACGGGCCGGTATGTTCAATGAAAATACTGGTCCAGAAATAGACCGGTATGTTCAATGAAAATACTGGTGGCACCGACGGGAATCGAACTGGCGACAGGGCTCAGATGGTAGAACTTGACCACTGGGCTATCACGGTGTCCAAATAATAATAATAATAATAATAATAATAATAATAGTGCTTCTCTGTCAATGGCTGATGCATTTCTGCACATGCGCCTCCATCGTCTCACCCGTGAGGGGAGTACGAAGAATTGACGATAAGCTCTAATGACACCCCCGCAAGGGCAGTTCCAACACTTCCAGACGGGCCGGTATGTTCAATGAAAATACTGGTCCAGACGGAGCGGTATGTTCAATGAAATACTGGTGGCACCGACGGGAATCGAACTGGCGACAGGGCCCAGATGGTAGAACTTGACCACTGGGCTATCACGGTGTCCATAATAATAATAATAATAATAATAATAATAATAATAATAATAATAATAATAATAATAATAATAATAATAATAATAATAATAATAATAAATTAATAATAAATTAATAATAATAACAACAATAACAATAATGATAATAATAATAATAATAATAATAATAATAATAATAATAATAATAATAATAATAATAATAATAATAATATGTATGTATGTATCGTCTGCCAATTGCTGAGCCAAAAGGCCATGTGCATCCAGTCCTCCATTCCATAAGGAAAGTCTCCACACCAATCGGTGGAATAAAGGAAGTGACGGCATAGAACATTACTCTAGGAGCTTTATACCAATCAGCCCACGGAAAGGGACCGATGGCCTATGTACTCCCTAATAATAATAATAATAATAATAATAATAATAATAATAATAATAATAATAATAATAATAATAATAATAATAATAATAGTGCTTCTCTGTCAATGGCTGATGCATTTCTGCACATGCGCCTCCATCGTCTCACCCGTGAGGGGAGTACGAAGAATTGACGATAAGCTCTAATGACACCCCCGCAAGGGCAGTTCCAACACTTCCAGACGGGCCGGTATGTTCAATGAAAATACTGGTCCAGAAATAGACCGGTATGTTCAATGAAAATACTGGTGGCACCGATGGGAATCGAACTGGCGACAGGGCCCAGATGGTAGAACTTGACCACTGGGCTATCACGGTGTCCATAATAGTAATAATAATAATCATAATCATAATAATAATAATAATAATAATAACAAGAATAATAATAATATGTATGTATCGTCTGCCAATGGCTGAGCCAAAAGGCCATGCGCATCCAGTCCTCCATTCCATAAGGAAAGTCTCCACACCAATCGGTGGAATAAAGGAAGTGACGGCATAGAACATTACTCTAGGAGCTTTATACCAATCAGCCCATGAAAAGGGACCGATGGCCTATGTACTCCCTAAATAATAATAATAATAATAATAATAATAATAATGATAATAATAGGCTTCCTCAGACTATAGCATCAGATCCAGATCCTGGACATGTGCCTCCATAATGATCATAATAATAATAATAATAATAATAATAATAATAATAATAATAATAGTGCTTCTCTGTCAATGGCTGATGCATTTCTGCACATGCGCCTCCATCGTCTCACCCGTGAGGGGAGTACGAAGAATTGACGATAAGCTCTAATGACACCCCCGCAAGGGCAGTTCCAACACTTCCAGACGGGCCGGTATGTTCAATGAAAATACTGGTCCAGAAATAGACCGGTATGTTCAATGAAAATACTGGTGGCACCGACGGGAATCGAACTGGCGACAGGGCCCAGATGGTAGAACTTGACCACTGGGCTATCACGGTGTCCATAATAATAATAATAATAATAATAATAATAATAATAGTGCTTCTCTGTCAATGGCTGATGCATTTCTGCACATGCGCCTCCATCGTCTCACCCGTGAGGGGAGTACGAAGAATTGACGATAAGCTCTAATGATACCCCCGCAAGGGCAGTTCCAACACTTCCAGACGGGCCGGTATGTTCAATGAAAATACTGGTCCAGAAATAGACCGGTATGTTCAATGAAAATACTGGTGGCACCGACGGGAATCGAACTGGCGACAGGGCCCAGATGGTAAATAATAATAATAATAATAATAATAATAATAATAATAATAATAATAATAATAATAATAATAGTGTATCTCCTGCCAATTGCTGAGCCAAAAGGCCATGTGCATCCAGTCCTCCATTCCATAAGGAAAGTCTCCACACCAATCGGTGGAATAAAGGAAGTGACTGCATAGAACATTACTCTAGGAGCTTTATACCAATCAGCCCATGGAAAGGACCGATGGCCTATGTACTCCCTAAATAATAATAATAATAATAATAATAATAATAATAATAATAATAATAATAATAATAATAATAATAATAATAATAATAATATATTGATCTGTCATGGCTGAGCCCGAGGGCCATGCGCCTCCATCCCTCGACCCAACAGGGACTACAGTGAGTATGTTGGGGAGGAAAGAGTGACTCTAACCATCCTGCATAGAAGGCCCCAAAAGTCCCTACTACCCGCACAGTGTCGGGTACCTTGCAGGAAATCAACTACAAATGATTGATCTTCCCCGCGTGAGAGCTCCACGAGACTGGGTAGGTCCCGCATGGAGGTACTCACAGGGGTAGCAGACATTTCATGCGGTCTGCCAGCGCATGAGGACGTTTTGTGGTAAGTATCTGGGACGCCTCGAAACCCGTCACCACCCCTAGATCGCGGAATGTAAATACCCCTTTGATCCCACGTGGTGTATGTCTTATAAAAAACAACACAACGACATGGCCTCGGAACCAACACAACAACATAGCCTCGGAACCCACATCGACATAGCCTCGGAACCCACACAACAACAGAGCCTCGGAACCAACACAGCAACATAGCCTCGGAACCAACACGACAACATAGCCTCGGAGCCAACACAACGACATAGCCTCGAAACCAGTGGGAAGAGGCCCAACCACCTCCTCTTCCCGTGGGGTGCCATACTGTGCACCCCTCCATAACAATAATAATAATAATAATAATAATAATAATAATAATAATAATAATAATAATAATAATAATAATAATAATAATAATAATAATAGTGCTTCTCTGTCAATGGCTGATGCATTTCTGCACATGCGCCTCCATCGTCTCACCCGTGAGGGGAGTACGAAGAATTGACGATAAGCTCTAATGACACCCCGCAAGGGCAGTTCCAACACTTCCAGACGGGCCGGTATGTTCAATGAAAATACTGGTCCAGACGGATCGGTATGTTCAATGAAAATACTGGTGGCACCGACGGGAATCGAACTGGCGACAGGGCCCAGATGGTAGAACTTGACCACTGGGCTATCACGGTGTCCAAAATAAAAATACTGGTCCAGACGGATCGGTATGTTCAATGAAAATACTGGTGGCACCGACGGGAATCGAACTGGCGACAGGGCCCAGATGGTAGAACTTGACCACTGGGCTATCACGGTGTCCAAAATAATAATAATAATAATAATAATAATAATAATAATAATAATAATAATAATAATAATAATAATAATAATAATAATAATAATAGTGCTTCTCTGTCAATGGCTGATGCATTTCTGCACATGCGCCTCCATCGTCTCACCCGTGAGGGGAGTACGAAGAATTGACGATAAGCTCTAATGACACCCCCGCAAGGGCAGTTCCAACACTTCCAGACGAGCCGGTATGTTCAATGAAAATACTGGTCCAGAAATAGACCGGTATGTTCAATGAAAATACTGGTGGCACCGACGGGAATCGAACTGGCGACAGGGCCCAGATGGTAGAACTTGACCACTGGGCTATCACGGTGTCCATAATAATAATAATAATAATAATAATAATAATAATAATAATAATAATAATAATAATAATAATAATAATTGTTACTATTGTTACTATTATTGTTACTATAATTATTACTATATTTATTACTACTATTATTTCTTTTATTATTATTAGTACTATTACTATCACTATTACTATCACTATCACTATTATTATTACTATTATTATTACTATTATTATTACTATTACTATTATTATTATTATTATTATTATTATTATTATTATTATTAGTGGCACCGCGATAGCCCAGTAGTTAAAGTCTACCATTTGGGACCTGTCGCCAGTTCGATTCCTGTCGGTGCCAGTATTTCAAAGGATATTTTCTTTGAAAATAATGGTCTGTCTGGAACGCTTGGAGCTGCCTTGCGGGGGTGTCAATAGAGCCTATCATCAAATCTTCGTACTCCCCTCACGGGTGAGACGATGGAGGCACATGTGCAGAAATGCATTCGCAATTGACTGAGAAGCACTATTATTATTATTATTATTATTATTATTATTATTATTATTATTATTATTATTATTATTATAAGCAGTGGAAGTAGGACTAGTAGTAGGAGTAGTAGGAGTAGTAGGAGTAGTAGTAGTAGTAGTAGTAGTAGTAGTAGTAGTAGTAATAGTAGTTGTAGTAGTAGCGAAATTATAAAATAGTCGTAGTAGCAGTAGCAGTAGTGCTTAGTTGTAGTAGTGGTAGTCACTGTAGTAGTAGCAGTAGTAGTAGTAGTAGTAGTAGTAGTAGTAGTAGTAGTAGTAGTAGTAGTAGTAGTAGTAGTAGCTATAGTAGTAGTAGTAGTAGTAGTAGTAGTAGTAGTAGTAGCAGTAGTAATGTGACTCGACAATATATCACTCGACAATATATCGATATTCTTGAGAAAATGCCGTGTCTCAATATATTATTTCGTGTTTGATGCCCCATGCAGCAATTCGAAGCCGAGTGGAGCAAAGCTTGTCATATAATGTGAGGCTGGTGTCAAAAACGTTGTTGTAGAATCTTGTCCATGGGATTGGTCAACAATTTGAAACACTATATTAGACTGCGTAATACTATCCGCAAGATTTATTTGCATGCATATATGCATATTGTGCTGTGAACCGTTACGCACGCAGGGAATCCTATCATGTATCATTTAGAAGTTCATATTTCTTGACTGCAATGAATAACGGTTCGTTCTCAGTTGGATCTTGCATCCAAATCTGTGCCATGCTTCATGGCAAAAGCTCTTGATGAGAGCTTTCGAACGAGCTGCTGCACACGCATGAACAAGCAGAGATCGAAGCGCTGAAGTCATTGTTCACTTATGTTGTGCTTAGGATGCTTCAGAGCAACGCTCGCCTGCATTTGAAACGACTATCAATGACCTGAATGATGCGGATGAAGGTAATGCTCCTCTTTGATAGCTGACAGTATTGCTCTACATATTACTAATTACGGATTCCTAGTTATCTATCTTTTCGTAGCCTTGGTAGATTTAACTTTTCAATTTACCTGTTTCATTAGAAAGGGTCGACAGAAACTGATACTTGCCTGACCGGCAAAACTGCTCCATGCATACAATTCCATACGAAAATCACCTACAATGAGCTAATCAGCATGCATGGAATATCGATAAAAATGAAAATTTCCAGTCATACATGCACAGTGATAGATACACAATGTACAATTAATACATTCATGCATGCTATTGCATATGCCACTCAAAGAAATATATTCGCATTGATTATTATCAAGGAAGACGATCTGTTAGCACTAGTATTACTGTTTGCTAATAGTAATGCTAATGATTACTGTTATATCTAAGGTAGGCAAACAAGACTGCTTTCAAGCCCTTGATGCGCAAGCTATTGAAATTTCCTCGATTTGTTGTTAGAACTATGAACCGAAAGTGACGCACAGTAAAAGCAATTGAACTCATCGTCACGAATATGCATTGCTCTGCTCCGTCTTCTGTCTTCTACACTGTTGGCAGGTTTGATCCGGTCAACCGGCACGGACATGGCGAGTCTGGCTTTGTCGCAGGACGGAAGCACTTTAGCGTTGGGCATCGGAAATTTCTCAGGTTGCTGAGGGTGCAAACAGTAATTGTAAATTATGCATATAGCCACAGGCCCCTGGCAGGGACCAGCTGTTCGGCCTAAGAAAACACTATTTAATCTCTAGTCTAGGGTATACATAATTTAATCTCTGTTGTCCCCTCCATCATCCCCCTCCCATCCCCAAACCCCCCCCCCCCCCCAGCACACACATACACGCAAACACACAAACAAACAAACACAACCTCTTTGTGAGAAGACAATCCAACAAGTTGCACATTAATATGAATTATCATTATTATTATTATTATTATTATTATTATTATTATTATTATTATTATTATTATTATTATTTTGGACACCGTGATAGCCCAGTGGTCAAGTTCTACCATCTGGGCCCTGTCGCCAGTTCGATTCCCGTCGGTGCCACCAGTATTTTCATTGAACATACCGATCTGTCTGGACCAGTATTTTCATTGAACATACCGGCCCGTCTGGAAGTGTTGGAACTGCCCTTGCGGGGGTGTCATTAGAGCTTATCGTCAATTCTTCGTACTCCCCTCACGGGTGAGACGATGGAGGCGCATATGCAGAAATGCATCAGCCATTGACAGAGAAGCACTATTATTATTATTATTATTATTATTATTATTATTATTTGGACACCGTGATAGCCCAGTGGTCAAGTTCTACCATCTGGGCCCTGTCGCCAGTTCGATTCCCGTCGGTGCCACCAGTATTTTCATTGAACATACCGGTCCGTCTGGAAGTGTTGGAACTGCCCTTGCGGGGGTGTCATTAGAGCCTATCGTCAATTCTTCGTACTCCCCTCACGGGTGAGACGATGGAGGCGCATGTGCAGATTTGCATCAGCCATTGACAGAGAAGCACTATTATTATTATTATTATTATTATTATTATTATTATTATTAATATAGTCTAGGCTATACATAATTCTGTTGTCCCCTCCATCATCCCCCTCCTCTTCCCCCCCCCCCCCGCCCCCCCCCCAGCACACACACATACACGCAAACACACAAACAAACAAACACGACCTCTTTGTGTGAAGACAATCCAACAAGTTGCACATTAATATGAATTATTATTATTATTATTATATTATTATTATTATTATTATTATATTATTATTATTATTATTATTATTATTATTATTATTATTATTATTATTATTATTTAATATTATTATTATTATTATTATTATTATTATTATTATTGGCACCGCGATAGCCCAGTGGTTAAGGTCTACCATCTGGGACCTGTCGCCAGTTCGATTCCCGTGGGTGCCAGTATTTTCAAAGGATATTTTCTTTGAAAGCATTGGTCTGTCTGGAAGGGTTGGAACTGCCTTGCGGGGGTGTCAGTAGAGCCTATCGTCAAATCTTCGTACTCCCCTCGCGGGTGAGATGATGGAGGCACATGTGCAGAAATGCATTCGCCATTGACTGGGAAGCAATTATTACTATTATTATTATTATTATTCCATCTGAGCCCTGTCGCCAGTTCGATTCCCGTCGGTGCCACCAGTATTTTCATTGAACATACCGATCCGTCTGGACCAGTATTTTCATTGAACATACCGGCCCGTCTGGAAGTGTTGGAACTGCCCTTGCGGGGGTGTCATTAGAGCTTATCGTCAATTCTTTGTACTCACCTCACGGGTGAGACGATGGAGGCGCATGTGCAGAAATGCATCAGCCATTGACAGAGAAGCACTATTATTATTATTATTATTATTATTATTATTATTATTATTATTATTATTATTATTATTATTATTATTAGGGAGTACATAGGCCATCGGTCCCTTTCCATGGTCTCATTGGTATAAAGCTCCTAGAGTAATGTTCTATGCCGTCACTTCCTTTATTCCACCGATTGGAATGGAGGACTGGATGCACATGGCCTTTTGGCTCAGCAATTGGCAGACGATACATACATATTATTATTATTATTATTATTATTATTATTATTATTATTATTATTATTATTATTATTATTATTATTATTATTATTATTCTGGACACCGTGATAGCCCAGTGGTCAAGTTCTACCATCTGGGCCCTGTCGCCAGTTCGATTCCCGTCGGTGCCACCAGTATTTTCATTGAACATACCGGTCTATTTCTGGACCAGTATTTTCATTGAACATAACGGCCCGTCTGGAAGTGTTGGAACTGCCCTTGCGGGGGTGTCATTAGAGCTTATCGTCAATTCTTCGTACTCCCCTCACGGGTGAGACGATGGAGGCGCATGTGCAGAAATGCATCAGCCATTGACAGAGAAGCACTATTATTATTATTATTATTATTATTATTATTATTATTATTATTATTATTATTATTATTATTATTATTATTAGTGGCACCGCGATAGCCCAGTGGTTAAGGTCTACCATCTGGGACCTGTCGCCAGTTCAATTCCCGTCGGTGCCAGTATTTTCAAAGAATATTTTTTTTGAAAGTATTGGTCTGTCTGGAAGGCTTGGAGCAGCCTTGCGAGGGTGTCAGTAGAGCCTATCGTCAAATCTTCGTACTCCCCTCGCGGGTGAGACGATGGAGGCACATGTGTAGAAATGCATTCGCCATTGACTGAGAAGCACTATTTTTATTATTATTATTATTATTATTATTATTATTATTATTATTATTATTATTAATATTACATTATATTATTACTAATATTACTATTATTATTATTACTATTATTATTATTACTATTATTATTACTATTATTATTATAATTATTATTATCATTATTATGGACACCGTGATAGCCCAGTGGTCAAGTTCTACCATCTGAGCCCTGTCGCCAGTTCGATTCCCGTCGGTGCCACCAGTATTTTCATTGAACATACCGATCCGTCTGGACCAGTATTTTCATTGAACATACCGGCCCGTCTGGAAGTGTTGGAACTGCCCTTGCGGGGGTGTCATTAGAGCTTATCGTCAATTCTTCGTACTCCCCTCACGGGTGAGACGATGGAGGCGCATGTGCAGAAATGCATCAGCCATTGACAGAGAAGCACTATTATCATTATTATTGTAACTATTTATTATTTATTATTATTATTATTATTATTATTATTATTATGGACACCGTGATAGCCCAGTGGTCAAGTTCTACCATCTGGGCCCTGTCGCCAGTTCGATTCCCGTCGGTGCCACCAGTATTTTCATTGAACATACCGGTCTATTTCTGGACCAGTATTTTCATTGAACATACCGGCCCGTCTGGAAGTGTTGGAACTGCCCTTGCGGGGGTGTCATTAGAGCTTATCGTCAATTCTTCGTACTCCCCTCACGGGTGAGACGATGGAGGCGCATGTGCAGAAATGCATCAGCCATTGACAGAGAAGCACTATTATTATTATTATTATTATTATTATTATTATTATTATTATTATTATTATTATTATTATTATTATTATTATTATGGACACCGTGATAGCCCAGTGGTCAAGTTCTACCATCTGGGCCCTGTCGCCAGTTCGATTCCCGTCGGTGCCACCAGTACTTTCATTGAACATACCGGTCCGTCTGGAAGTGTTGGAACTGCCCGTGCGGGGGTGTCATTAGAGCCTATCGTCAATTCTTCGTACTCCCCTCACGGGTGAGACGATGGAGGCGCATGTGCAGAAATGCATCAGCCATTGACAGAGAAGCACTATTATTATTATTATTATTATTATTATTATTATTATTATTATTATTATTATTATTATTATTATTATTATTAATGGAGGCACATGTCCAGGATCTGGATCTGATGCTATAGTCTGAGGAAGCCTATTATTATTATTATTATTATTATTATTATTATTATTATCATTATTATTATTATTATTATTATTATTATTATTATTATGGACACCGTGATAGCCCAGTGGTCAAGTTCTACCATCTGGGCCCTGTCGCCAGTTCGATTCCCGTCGGTGCCACCAGTATTTTCATTGAACATACCGGTCCGTCTGGACCAGTATTTTCATTGAACATACCGGTCCGTCTGGAAGTGTTGGAACTGCCCTTGCGGGGGTGTCATTAGAGCCTATCGTCAATTCTTCGTACTCCCCTCACGGGTGAGACGATGGAGGCGCATGTGCAGATTTGCATCAGCCATTGACAGAGAAGCACTATTATTATTACTATTATTATTATTATTATTATTATTATTATTATTATTATTATTATTATTCTGGACACCGTGATAGCCCAGTGGTCAAGTTCTACCATCTGGGCCCTGTCGCCAGTTCGATTCCCGTCGGTGCCACCAGTATTTTCATTGAACATACCGATCCGTCTGGACCAGTATTTTCATTGAACATACCGGTCCGTCTGGAAGTGTTGGAACTGCCCTTGCGGGGGTGTCATTAGAGCTTATCGTCAATTCTTCGTACTCCCCTCACGGGTGAGACGATGGAGGCGCATGTGCAGAAATGCATCAGCCATTGACAGAGAAGCACTATTATTATTATTATTATTATTATTATTATTTTGGGGGGATGCAGAGGGCCTGGTCAGCTGCTCAGTGCTCCGGCGTAAAACCAAACCCCTATAATGGTTGGGGGGATGCAGAGGGCCAGCTGCTCAGTGCTCCGGCCTAAAACCAAACTCCCTATAATGATTCCGAGGCTATGTCGTTGTGTTATTTTTATAAGACATACACCACGTGGGATCAAAGGGGTATATACATTCCGCGATCTAGGGGTGGTGACAGGTTTTGAGGCGTCCAGACACTTACCGCAAAACGTCCTCATGCGCTGGCAGACCGCATAAAATGTCTGCTACCCCCTTCAGTACCTCCATTCGACATATACCCAGTCTTGTGGAACTCTCTCATACGGAACGTCAATCATTTGCAGTTGATTCCCTGCATGGTACCCGACACGCCGAGCGGGTAGCTCTTCAGGGATGGTTAGAGTCACTCTTCCCTTCCCAACATTCACTATTGTGATGTTTGGGAGGGATGGAGGCGCATGGCCCTTGGGCTCAGCCATGACAGATCAATACAATACATTATTATTATTATTATTATTATTATTATTATTATTATTATTATTATTATTATATTATTTTGCGGGGGTGTCATTAGAGCTTATCGTCAATTCTTCGTACTCCCCTCACGGGTGAGACGATGGAGGCGCATGTGCAGAAATGCATCAGCCATTGACAGAGAAGCACTATTATTATTATTATTATTATTATTACCATTATTATTATTATTAAGTGGCACCGCGATAGCCCAGTGGTTAAGGTCTACCATCTGGGACCTGTCGCCAGTTCGATTCCCGTCGGTGCCAGTATTTTCAAAGGATATTTTCTTTGAAAGTATTGGTCTGCAGGGGTGTCAGTAGAGCCTATCGTCACATTTTCGTACTCCCCTCACGGGTGAGACGCTGGAGGCACATGTGCAAAAATGCATTCGCCATTGACTGAGAAGCACTATTTTTATTATTATTATTATTATTATTATTATTATTATTATTATTATTATTATTATTATTATTATTATTATTATTATTATTATTATTATTATTGTTATCATTATTATTATTATTATTATTATTATTATTATTATTATTATTATTATTATTATTATTATTATTATTATTATTATTATTATTATTATTATTATGGACACCGTGATAGCCCAGTGGTCAAGTTCTACCATCTGGGCCCTGTCGCCAGTTCGATTCCCGTCGGTGCCACCAGTATTTCATTGAACATACCGCTCCGTCTGGACCAGTATTTTCATTGAACATACCGGTCCGTCTGGAAGTGTTGGAACTGCCCTTGCGGGGGTGTCATTAGAGCCTATCGTCAATTCTTCGTACTCCCCTCACGGGTGAGACGATGGAGGCGCATGTGCAGAAATGCATCAGCCATTGACAGAGAAGCACTATTATTATTATTATTATTATTATTATTATTATTGTTTTTGTTTTTGTTTATTATTATCATTATTATTATTATTATTATTATTATTATTAGTGGCACCGCGATAGCCCAGTAGTTAAAGTCTACCATTTGGGACCTGTCGCCAGTTCGATTCCCGTCGGTACCAGTATTTTCAAAGGATATTTTCTTTGAAAGTATTGGTCTGTCTGGAAGGCTTGGAGCTGCCTTGCAGGGGTGTCAGTAGAGCCTATCGTCAAATTTTCGTACTCCCCTCACGGGTGAGACGATGGAGACACATGTGCAAAAATGCATTCGCCATTGACTGAGAAGCACTATTATTATTATTATTATTATTATTATTATTATTATTATTATTATTATCATTATTATTATTATTATTATTATTGATTTTGTTTTTGTTTATTATTATCATTATTATTATTATTATTATTATTATTATTATTATTATTATTAGGGAGTACATAGGCCATCGGTCCTTTCCATGGGCTGATTGGTATAAAGCTCCTAGAGTAATGTTCTATGCCGTCACTTCCTTTATTCCACCGATTGGTGTGGAGACTTTCCTTATGGAATGGAGGACTGGATGCACATGGCCTTTTGGCTCAGCAATTGGCAGGAGATACACACTATTATTATTATTATTATTGTTATTATTATTATTATTATTATTATTATTATTATTATTAGTGGCACCGCGATAGCCCAGTAGTTAAAGTCTACCATTTGTGACCTGTCGCCAGTTCGATTCCCGTCGATACCAGTATTTTCAAAGGATATTTTCTTTGAAAGTATTGGTCTGTCTGGAAGGCTTGGAGCTGCCTTGCGGGGGTGTCAGTAGAGCCTATCGTCAAATCTTCGTACTCCCCTCGCGGGTGAGACGATGGAGGCACATGTGCAGAAATGCATTCGCCATTGACTGAGAAGCACTATTAATATTATTATTATTATTATTATTATTATTATTATTATTATTATTATTATTATTATTATTATTATTATTATTGTCCTCACCACGATAGCCCATTGGCCAAGTTCAATACCAACTGGGACCTGTCGCCAGTTTGATTCCCGTCGGTGCAAGTAGTTTCAAAGCATGTTTTCTTTGAAAGTATTGGCCTGTCGGGAAGTGATGGAGCTGCCTTGCGGGGGTTGTGAGAAGAGTTTATTCATCAAAACCTTCGTTACTCTCCTCGCGCGCGCCGTTGAGACGATTGAGGCGCATGCACAGAAGTGTATCAGCCATTGACAGAGAAGCACTATTATCATTATTATCATTATTGTCATTATTATCATTATTGTCATTATTCTTATTATTATTATTATTATTATTATTATCATTATTATACATCCGTGAAAATTTCTACGTAATATATTTGCGTAACAGATGCACACATTCATATTAAGTATCTATTGTCTTGCATTAGATCGAGGTGCTGTATGGCTGCTTCGCCGGGCGGGCCCAACTTGGACTCGACAGTGCGGGGTACTGATGGCACAGGGCAATCTGACCCGTTCATACGGCAACAACAGGTCAAAATAAATATGCGGCTCGGAATTGGCGCAACATCATTATTATCAGGGTGCAATAGCAAAAGTCAGAAGTAGAGATTTTACGTGAAACCACGTCCACTATCCCAGAAATAAAAAAAATATATGACAAAGGTAGAGAAAGCTTAACGTCACTGGTGTGTAAAGTAGCTCGTGGCTGAAAACAGAATCCTGCTCGAAAACAAATTCAGCACTTTATCATCAACTAAGATGTTGTCCTTTCGGTAGGTGATTGAATTCGGTGGCTGTTCTACTACTAGCACGTTTTGTTTGTTGCTGTTACAAGGTAGCAGTGGTGGCAACTTTGCTGTTACTATTGCCAACAATTGCTGCCAAGATTGTCGTGCCTTAGACGCAGCAATATCAAATAACAGAGCGTATTACTAGCAGCGCTAGAGCACGTCATTGACACGCAACACACATGAATGTTTGATTGGGTCAAGAAAACGTATCGGGAAAAAACGAAGTTGAAATTGTCAATATTAAATAGAGCTCATAAGAAAGCTAATAACACAATCAAGGTCGGTAGCAATAGATATGATCGAGCAGCAACAGCAACGCATGGTTAACTCTAGTGGTAGTGAACAACGGCGTTATCAAATTTTAGACGACTTTAGTAGTAGTAGTAGTAGTAGTAGTAGTAGTGGTGGTGGTAGTAGTAGTAGTAGTAGTAGTAGTAGTAGTAGTAGTAGTAGTAGTAGTAGTAGCAGAAATAGTAGCAGCAGTTAGTGGTTAGTACTATCACTAAGTAGCAGTAGTAGTAATGGTAGTACTAGCAGCAGCAGCAGTAGTAGTAGTAGTAGTAGTAGTAGTAGTAGTAGTAGTAGTAGTAGTACTGGTAGTACTAGCAGTAGTAGTAGTACTGGTAGTAGTAGTAGTAGTAGTAGTAGTAGTAGTAGTAGTAGTAGTAGTAGTAGTAGTAGTAGTAATTAGTAGAAGTAGTAGTAGTAGTAGTAGTAGTAGTAGTAGTAGTAGTAGTAGTAGTAGTAGTAGTAGTAGCAGAAGTAGTACTAGTGGTAGTAAAACTAGTAGTGGTTGCAACTACAGTATGAGCACTAGTCTAGCTTTAGTACCACTGATTCAGTGGTACCAGTAGTAGTAGTAGTAGTAGTAGTAGTAGTAGTAGTAGTAGTGATAGTAATAGCAGCAGTACAAGTCTTAGTAGAAGTAGTAGTACTAGTAGTAGTACTAGTAGTAGTAGTAGTAGTAGTAGTAGTAGTAGTAGTAGTAGTAGTAGTAAAAGATTAATCTAATATATATATATATATATATATATATATATATATATATATATATATATAAATACATATATACATAAATATTTTTAAAAATATTATCGATAGGCCTGATAAAACAAAATGCCATTTTTGCCCTAGTGGGATAATCTATTGCCTTTTTGTCCCGATCCGTACAGGAAAAAATGGCATTTTGTTATCCACATCCACAACTCCGCCAGTGGTGTCATGCATTTTTGTGGTCACCGGTGCCACCGGTGGTTTTTGTGGTGGGAGGTGGCACCTGACTAGTCCCACAAGCGTGAGTTTTCTTATTTTTAGTATTAATACCCACCACAAATTTTTTTTGACGAAAAAAGTTGGCTGCCGACTTAGCGTGCGGCTAACTGCTCGACGAGGGCAGACTGAGCAAAACTGCGGCACTTCACGTGGGCGGTGATGCAAAGTCCTCTGTACCCTCACGTGCCTTAGCGATGCATAGGTAGACAGAGCAAAACTGCGGCACTTCACGTGGGCGGTGATGCAAAGTCCTCCGTAACATCGCGTCACTTATGCTGGCTATGTGCCTGATCTGCTACCACCCCCCCCCCCTACCCTGGCTACCTCGAGTATGGATAACCCCCCCCCCCTACCCTGGCTACCCCGATACTGGATACCCCTCCTCTACCCTGGCTACCCCGACGCTGGATATCTGGTTACCCCCCCCCTATCCTGGCCAACATTGCCACCACCCACCAGAAAAAGTTGCGGTCGGGACCAGTCGTTAGAAACTAGTCTCTATACCATCTTGTTTCTATCGACTGGCCCGGAATGTAAAAAAAGATGTGACGGGTGGGAGCAGCGGGTGCACACTACGTAACGGCTAAGCGGAGACTGCCACTTAGCCGTTACATAGTGGACCCCGAATGCCACCTCCCACCGGAAAAGAGTTACGGTCGAGACCAGTCGTTAGAAACTAGTCTCTATATCATCTTGTTTCTATCGACTGGCCCGGAAGGTAAAAAAAGATGGGACGGGTGGGACACCGGGACCCACTACGTAACGGCTAAGCGGCGATCGCCACTTAGCCGTTACATAGTGGGCGCAGGTGTGCCACCTCCTCCCTGAAAAAAGTTACGGTCGAGACCAGTCGTTAGAAACTAGTCCTATATCATCTAGTTTGTATCGACTGGCCCGGAAGGTAAAAAAACTACTGAAATAGCGGTTGGTGTGCCACTTAGCCGTTACATAGTGGACGCGGGTGGCCACCCCCCCCCACCCACCGGAAAAAAGGACGGTCGAGACCAGTCGTTAGAACCTAGTCTGTATATGAGTTTGTTTGCATCGACTGGCCCGGAAGGTAAAAAAACTACTGGTATAACGGTGGGTGTGTGCCACTTAGCCGTTACATAGTGGGCGCGGGTGTGTGCCACCTCCTGCGTGAAAAAAGGCTGGTCGGGGCCAGTCGTGTGAACCTAGGTTATAAGTGTCTGAGCGGCAACGACTGGTCCAGGAGGTGGAAAAAATGACGGGAATAGCGGATGTTCGAAAAAACTGGTGGAGGGGGGGGGGATGAGGGGAAATGGCGGGAAAAGCAGCTTAGCCGTTACGTAGTGTGCGCGGGTGGCCCCACACACACACCTCCTACCCGAAAAAAAAGCTGGTCGAGGCCAGTCGATGGAACTTAGGGTATAAGTGTCTGGGCGGCAACGACTGGTCCAGGAGGTGGAAAAAATGAAGGGAATAGCGGGTGGGTGTTGGGGAAAAGAGGGCTGGATCCCCGGGAAGTAGCGGAGGGGGAGGAGTGGCATCATCATTCCCGTGAAGTCTGGACCAGTCGTTGGAAATTAGTGGTATATCTCAGAATTTGTGACGACTGGTCCCGACTTTGAATTCCAGGGGAGTAAGAGGAGGGTGCCACCACTAGCATGTGAAAAAACAAAGTGTGGACCAGTCGTTGGAAATTAGTGGTATGTCTCAGAATTTGTAACGACTGGCCCCGACTTTGGGGGGGGGGGGGGGGTGTGTGTGCTGAATTCCAGGGGAGTAAGCGGAGGGTGCCACCCGTGAAGTCTGGACCAGTCGTTAAAAATTAGTGTATATCTCAGAATTTGTGACGACTGGTCCAGACTTTGGATGGTTGAGGGGGGGGGTTGGGGTGGTGAAGGGGTGCTGTAGCCACTAGGGGGCCAAAAACGCAGCAGGTGCGGCAGGTGGTGCCCCGCCCCCTATTACGGACAACTAGGTTTAGGGGGGGGGGGGTGCTAAGAATAACAGGAATAACAGAACGTGTTTTTATTGAATCGCTACAACTCGCTGAGCTCTCTAGCTAGGCGCTGGAAAACAGTCCGTAGGCGCCTGTTGAGTTTGTCTTCCACTGCCGTCCAGTACAGGTGCTCGTAGCATCTGTAGAATCGCCAGGCTCTGTGGGAATTGTCCTCGTCAACGTGGAGCAGGTCGTCTTCCTCCAGTACCCCGGGGCTGTGGTATCCCAGCCACTCTTTCTGAAATTCCGCTTCATGGATGGCGGGGTGGTTGGCCAGAGCCTTGTGCTTCTGGCCCCGGCCGTCATACCATTCCTGCCATCTATGGAACGGGCACAGCAGGTAGATGAGGTTGTAGAGGTCCCCGCGGCGGGCACGGGGTAGGTTCCGCAGAGCCCCCTTGGGTAGCGGGCGGTAGTAAGCAGGGGTCGGCAGGTAGCTGCAAACTAGTTGGGCACAGACTGCCGCCATGTACTTGCCCAGCCACTTGGCGACCGGGGCATGCAGGGTCCGCAGCTCCAGTGGCAGACTGGGCAAGAGCCAGCCGGCAGGCCTGTACGGGTCGGTAGGCGCGCTGAGCAGGGCGAGGTCCAGCAAGGAGAGCAGCGAGGCGTCCTCCGGTGGTAGGGCGGTAGCGGCCAGCTGGCTCCACGGGTAGGGCTTTACTGCCAGCCGTAGCCGCCGGTCGTTGACGTCCAGCCCCTGGGTGGCCGCCTTGGTCAGCAGTGCGTCCCAGTCGGGGTCCCGGTGCACGGGTCGGTCGGCGTCCAGCCGGGCCACGGCGGCCGGGTCACAGGGGGCGGTGCTGTAGCCAGGCGGCGGGGCGAGCGCGGTCAGGCGGCCGCCGGGCAGGATGGTGCGGCGGCGCTTGGTGGGGCGGGCGGTGGCGGCGGTGGCACCCATGGCGGCAGAATTTCGGCGCATTTTTTTGGGGAGTGCTTCCTGGGTCGGGGCCGACTCGGATTGTGGGCTGGTCGGGGGCAGTCAGTTACTTTTTTGGGCTGGCTTAGGTCGAGGTCGCGACCCGCGCCGTTTGGCAGGTTCAGGCACGTATTGCCTTTTTGTCCTGCAAAAAGGCAGTGATATGGGAAAAAAAGGCAGTCGTCGGCCCGGCAGACAGGAGCCGGCCGGACCAGCGGCGCGTGCCCGGTCGCACGCCTCGGTAGACCAGTTGTCGGCCTTGTCGAGCTCAGACTTGGGTTCTCAGCGAACCCAAGAAGTCCCTGGAGCCGGAACGAACCCATTGCCATTTTTGCCCCCGCCACTGGCAGTGGTCGAATTCGCGAAAATTTACCGCGCCACAAAACACGCTAAATTTCCGCGAAAATTTCAGTGCGACTGCAAAACACGCTAAAGTTTCTTTGTCCCTCTTCCAGTTCGATTTTTTCTTGCTTTAGGTGCCACCGCGCAATTGCTCCTGCCCTACCTGCCAAGGAAAATGATGCTCGCCCTGCGGAATGAACGGACGACCGCTGGTACGGACTCCCAGCCCCTCAAGCGGCGCCGCCTCCTGGAGCTGCCCTCGCTTACCCGCACTGCCCCCGCGAGCCGATGTCCGAACACGCGAAGCAGGCTACGGCGCGTCTCTACTACGACAAGAGGTCTCGAGGGTACGCCCCGGCGAGTGGCATGTTGTTGGACCTGTTGAGGGAAATGGTTGACATAACCGACCGATCTGTCCGTTTTTCTTGGGCTAAGTACTCCGAAGCCGTGGAGGGTTATTTGATATACGACAAGGAAGGCGGCGTGATAGGCTGCTGGGAATACAGAGACAGTCCTCGTGTCCCGTTGTGTTCCGTACTGGATCAGCTGGTGATGACCGCTCCCTCTGAGGGGTCGCTGATGGGCAGCGTGGCCAGTCTGGTCGCCGCGGAACACAAAGGGCTGTCCCTGCTGGAAGAGGAGTTTAAGATGCCTGTCGTGTTAGTGGAAGTGGTCAGGCAATACGTCAACCCGGTCTGTTATGACCCGTTGGACCCGCGGACGGCCGGTGCATGGAGTCATCTTGACCCATACGACCAAGCTTGCCTACATGATTATATGTCCTTGCCCCTCCTTCACGTGCCCGGTGTTGGCATTGGTGAACCGTGGATGGATGAATGGGTTATCGCGAATAGACTAGTACCCCAGCGTGAAACCGAGCGCGACATGCAAATGCACAGGAAAACGCTTGCTACCATCCGCGAAAGTAAATACGAGTACTGGGAGGGAACAGTGGCTGAAGTAAACAGGAGGCTCCGTGTGTTCTTCCAAAGAGTCCGCGCTCTACTGGCCGAGCAGTAAAAAAATAATTAAACTGTCTTTTCCTCTGGTTCTTCGTGCGACAAACACTTGACTTCGTGCAAACGGGGATGGGCCAACTTGGCCACCTCTCCCCTGAAATCATTGGCCAAATTGGCCCATTTTCAAAGAGACTGATGTTTTCATAAATATCGGTCTCTTTGATAATTTCCTCGTTTGTTTTTTTTCTTCGTTGCTTTTAATATCATTGAAAGCGTGGTCGACAAATGCTAGCTGTTTGTCCTACCTGTGGCGCCTGCTTTTTTGAAGGCCAGTTGTACTGGTCTGGGACTTGTAAAAAGGGTGATCCTCGTGACTTAGCCTCGCTCGTGTGCCGCCCTTATGGTGACGGCGCCTGCATCAACCCCGCGCGAGACGTCCCCGGCGGAGACACTTGGGCGGAGCGGATGCGCTTCGTGGACAATTTCCTAGACGAGATTCTGTAAAAATAACTAAAAACTTTTTTTTTCTCTCTTGGTGAGTCAGTAAACTAAATGGACTCTGGCCGGGGAAACAAGCGCCGCCGGCTCGATGGCTCGACTGACTCTTTTGTGCTGCCGGGGGCCGGACAGAACGGCGACGTCCTCGTCTCGGACGGCGACGGGGGCGTGAGATGGGCGAGTGACGGCGCGCCGGGCCTCAGCAGTCACTTAATAGACTACGCCAACCCTCACCAAGTCACGGCCGCCCAGGTCGGAGCCCCTACTACTACCGCCTTCACCTCACACACGACGAACTACAACAACCCCCACCAAGTGTCGCTCGCGAATCTCGTGAACTCGTCGACGCTCAAGCTGACGGGGGCGGGCGGCGACAGCACGCTTTCTGCTCCGACTACTGGTTCTTCTTCGCTCAGGCTGCCGACCGCTCTACCAAGCAGCACGTCACTAGTGACAATCGGCGCCAGCGGCCAGCTTGGCCATACACAGCAACCGCCTGTCGACGTGACAGGACCAGTCTGGCCGACCGCCTACAATAGCTGGACAGTCGTTTCGGGCACCTTGGCGACCGCGAATTCGTGGACTCTGGCGGCTTCTTCCTCGAACGCCAACTCCGACTACTGGGTGGACAAAGTTGTGCAGAACAACAACTTTTATTACTGGGCCTCTAATGGTGGGTATGTCAACGGTGTGGGCAGCCAGTGGATTAAGATATACAACCCGCGCAAGCACCGAATGTCCTCTATTAACATATGGGGTTCGCCTAACGGTAACACCTGGTCACCCAAACAAGTGTTGCTCCAGGGCTCTGATAACGACTCGACCTGGGTCGACCTAAACCGCTTTACTAGCCTAACTGGAGGCACTTACACACTGAACACGCTGACCCCTTCTGCTGGCAACAGCACCTACAAGTACCACCGGCTTGTGGTCGAGCAGATCCAGGCCGTCGCAACTACCAGCTGCCAGATCGGCGGCCTTGTGCCGACGTTCGTGCCAGATTCTGCCCCGCTTACTCTCGCTGCCAGCACCGCGACCAACACTGGCTACCTGACCACGCTGACAATCAACGCCGACCCTCCCGCGGCGACGTCGCTGGTGTCGCTGACCCCGGCCGGGGCGCTGAGTGCTTCGTCACTAAAGACACTGGGTTCGCTGCCTGGCAGCACCTCGCTCGTGACAGTGGACTCGGGAGGCCAGCTAGCGACAGGGGCTGCCAGTTTGCTGTCACTCAGCGGGGCTGGAGGCACCAGCACACTCGCCGCTCCGGCTTCTGGCTCCTCTGCACTCCAGCTACCGACCGCCCTGCCTGGTAGCACTGCGTTAGTGACCCTTGATTCCAGCGGCCAGCTAGCGACAGGGGCGGCCAGCTCGTTATTCACTCAGCTAGCCTCAGCGCCGGCCCAGACCGCCGTTCTGAGCCTGACTTCTGCGGGGCAGATGGTACCCCAGAGCACTTCGACCACGGTCGTGACTTCTGGTTCGGTGGCGCTGCCGACCTGGACTTCCATGTCGGCCTATACGCCTACCACGGACCCTAACTGGGTGCTCAGCCACTCTTCCGCACAAGTAAGCCAAGAGAGCTGGAGAGTTTTCGACGGTGTCGCTGCCAATGGATGGACTAGCCTCGGCAACTACAACTCGGACGGGAGTATCAACACAACCAACAACGCCGTTACCAACGTAGGCGGCAGCAACGTGTACGGCGAGTACTTTACGCTCCAGCACCAGCGGCGCCGGTACAGAATCACGAGCTTCGCGTTGACCAACGGAGTTACTCTCAGTACCTCAACCAAAAGCTTTACGTTGGCGGGGTCGGACAATGGCAGTACTTGGACACTGGTCTGGTCCGGTAACTTCTCTTTTACCACGACGTCACAGACCCTGAACTCGAGCGCGCCCGCGTCGACCGCGTTCTATTACTACCACCGGTTTATTGTCACTTCGGTACATTCGAGTGCCGCGTCCGTCGTGGGGACCTTTGCGCCCGTCGTTGAGTCCGAGGGCGTGTCGGCCACTGCCACTGGCCTCACGGGCGTGGATTCGATCGTGTGCGGCAAAAACACGCTGAAGCTGCCAACCGCGCTGCCCTCCACCGGCACGGATCGCGTGCTCCAAATCAACGACCTCGGCGAGTTTGAATTAGGCACGTGGGACCGTGGCCACTGGCTGACGAGTGACACGGCCGTCTCTGTTAATAGCGGAGCTGGCAGGAAGATCCCGGTCGATGGCGTAGTGAGGCTGGCGCCCATATACGGCAACATCACCGTAAGCAATGCCAACGGCTTCACGACCTGGCAGAACACGTCCGGTATGCCCAGGAAATGGCTGATCACTGCCTCGTTCAAGTTTATTACTTCGGCAGCGGCTACCAACAACCCGCCGACCAGTGGCGCCTATTACGATGTCTGGGTCGAAAGGAATGCAGTGAGACCCGCCTCAAGCACCGGCGTACAGCAGGCAGAAGCCAATTTTCAGGCGACAACTACCGCCCATGGGCTCTATGGCAACGGGCGGTTCGCTTCGCCCAGCCTGTCGGGCATCATGGAAGTGGCGGCAAATGAGTATATCTGGTTCGAAGCCTTTGGCGACACGCAAGGCGGTGTCACGTGGAGCCTTGTCGTCGGCGGTTCAACTGTGTATTCAAGAGGCAGAGTGTCTATTACGGAGATCCCGGGCTGATTTTTTTTTTCTTTCAAGTCTGTATTTTTTAATTAAAAAAGAAATGGACGCGTTACGACAAGCACTGGCCGACAACGAGAACGAGCTGGCCACGTGCCTAGCCCGCCGCCGGATCCTGGCCGTAGAGCGAGAGAAGTTACAGCTGCAGATTGCGCTCTGTGAAAAGGTCTGTGGTTGCAGGGAGACACGCCTGCAGATCAAGCAGTTGATCCAACAAGAAGAGGAAGCAGAAGCGGCCGCCGAGTCTGCCGCCCACGCGGCCGTCGAAGCCGAAATGGCACTAGAAGAGACGGTCGTAGAGCTGCCTGACACCATCAATGGCTAGAAGTCCTGGTCTAGGCCCCATTCCGGCTCCTTGGCCGGCGCCCGCGCGTACTCGCTCACTCTTTTCTCGAAAAAGTTAGTCTTGCCTACCACGCCTAGCTGCTCCATGAAGGGCAGAGGGCATTTGGCCACTCCGTACAGCTTTTCGCTCAGGCCCAAGTTCTGCAGCAGGCCGTCGGCCACGAACTCAACGTACCGTTCCATCAGCGTCGCGTTCAGGCCCAGCAAGGCCACCGGCAGCGACTCGCTGATGAACCTCCGCTCGACCTCGACACAGCCGGCCACGATCTGGAAAATGCGCGACATCTGCAGCTTGTTCGACACGTGGTGCTTGTACAAATGACACGCGAACAGGCCGTGCTGTGTCTCGTCCCGCGCAATAAACTCGTTGCTGGTGCACAGGCCCTGCAGCAGGCCCGGGTGCTTTTGTTTCAGCCAAAAGATGGAGGCGAAAGAAGAGGCGAACTGGACAAGTTCCACACAAGCGAACGCCACCAGCCGCTCGGCAAACGAAGACCGGGCCGGGCTGAGCCACTGCAGCGCCCACTTGGCTTTTTGTGCGACGGTCGGGACCTGCGTGATCGCATTGAACAACTTGTCTTTTTCTTGCTGGTCGCTGATGATCGTATCGATCAACAGGCTGTAGGTCCGCGAGTGTTCGGCCTCATTAAAGATCTGGTAAGAATAAAAAAGTCTCGCTTCACTGAACTGCACTTCGGCCAAAAAATTAGCGGCCAGGTTTTCTTGGATGATGCCGTCGCTCGAGGCGAAAAAGCCCAGCACCATCTTAATAAAATGCTGCTCGTCCGCGCTCAGCTTCTTGAAATCTGCCTGTTCCCGGCTCAGATCAAGCTCGTCTGCCGTCCAGAACGAGCGCAGGGAAGCTTCATAGAATGAATACAAGTCCGGACGCCTGATGGGAAAGAGACAAAACCGCGATTCTTCCGGCACGAGCAGTTTTTCTTCAGTGTCCATAATTCGTTCAGCTGCCGGTTGTCCAGCTTCAGCAAGGCCATTCCTCTTTTAATAGTAAAGGAAAAGAGGATATATTTTTTTCTTATGGCGCAAACAAAACAAAGAACGAACTCATGTTGCAAAGACGTAAGACCGAACAACGGCTGATGCCCTCGTCGCCAGAGTCCATCACTGTAACCTCGCACGAGCTCGCACTCGAGCTCAAGCGGACATACAGCGATTTCAGCTGGCAGTCAGTGCCGCAGCTCATTGTTCACGGGGTCAAGTACCTTGCTCTCTATACTAACCATACGGGCGAGGAGAAGAAGCAGATCCTCGTTTCCGTGCTCGTGGACTTGTGTCCCGACGACAACGTGGACAAGCTGATTCCGCCAGTGGTCGATGTCATCTGGGAGCTCGTGAAGGCCGCCCTCGCTACCAACTGCTGCGAGCTGTGTCCCAAGGTCTGCACCATCAGCTAAGTAGGCATCGGGATCAGGTGCCTGCCCAGCGTCACGGGCGTGCTCTGGTGGATCCTGACCGGGTCGCCGCTCGTGACCATCTGCGCGCGCGCTTTGGCCAGCTTCTCGCGGTCCAGGCGGTGCGCCCACAGCACCACGCCCGGTATAACCTGCTCGTTCGAACGCACTTTTCCAGGGCCATGGTAATCTTGACCAGCAGCACGTCCGCCGCTAATCTAAAGCGCCTCTTCTTGGCCATTTCTACGGACAGTTCATTCTTAACCATCTCAAAGAGGATCTCGCAGGAGAAGTGGCGCTCTGCTTTCTGCCCAAAGTTGAAAAAGCTGTTGGTGCCAGAGACGATGGCTACTACGATCAGGCAGGTCACGCTGACCCAGTCGTAGCCCGCCCGGCCCGCTTCACACGCCTTGAAGCCGAAATTTCCTACAATAACGGAACAAATCGCCGGCACGATCGTAGACAGCAAGCCAAACAACAGAAAACGGTTGTAGTAGTAGTAGCCGGCCGAGTTGTTGAGGCGCGCGTGCAGGGCGCATTCGTCCACCACGCTGGCAAAATATTGCTCGTGCCTCGAAGACCACTTCTCTTCCTCTCGCTTGACGTCGCTGTCGTCCGAGTCATGATTATCGCTCGACCGCGCTCGGATAGCCAGGATTTTATCCTCGTCCATCTTTACTTTTGTGGATGGGAAACTGCAAGATTTAAAAAAATGTGCGACTGCTGGGCCGGCGGCCACTCGATTAACAGCCAGCCTTTGACAACAGCATCTCCCAGTCCGCCCCATTCAAGTCCACCTTGTCCCTGGTGTCAGGGTTACACACCTGCAGGTGCAAGTACTTCGTCAGCGTCGGAAACACCACGTACTGGTCGTGCCGGTCCTGTGCCGACGACTGGTAGCCACCCGAACTCGCGAGGAAAGGAATGATCAGGCTGCCCGACTGCACTTTCGTGCCGCGCGAGACCGCGCCCGTCAGCGACACCTCCTCGTAGTTGCCGCCCGTCGAATAGGCCAGGCTTGAGCATTCCTTGATCTTGATGCCTAGCGAAGTCGGCAGGCCCAGCGCCACGACCTGTGGCAAGACGGTGGCCTGGCCCGGTGTCAGCGTAAAGAGCTCGTTCTGGGCCGAAGTCGGGAAGCCTAGCACTGCGTGCGCACTGTCCTCGCCGCTCTTGCTGTAGATCTTGAACTCTGCTCCACCAGACAGCGTGAACTGCAGCTTGAGCTTGGTGTCGAGATAAACCACCCCGATCGTCTGCCCTACTTGTACAAAGCCCTCGTTGATTAAAAGCGATTGCAGCGTGTCGGCCAAAGTTTCGCCCGTATAATTTTGCGACGGGATCGTGATCGTCACATCGCCCGTGGCCGTGGAGTTTAAGTAGAGCTTGTTGTTCTTGGAGTTGATGTTGTACGTCGCGTTCGGGATCGTGGCCCAGATTAACTTGTATTTCCCTTGGATCGCTTCCGACAGCGACAGCCGGAACTCGGCCGAATCGCCCGAGCCTTGCACCCGGTCGCGGTCCTTCGATCGGACCAGGATGTTCATCTCCGAAATGTTGCGCAGGCCGCTCATTTCGGGAATTTAACAAAAATTAAATGTTGTCTCACTAGTGTAGTGCAAGAGGAAAAAAATCGAGATGCTGACGCTCAGCGGCAACAAGCGCCTGCGCCTGGAGGATGTGGTCGAAACGAAACCGCTGCCTAGCATGGTCACTGCTTTTGGCGAACACAAGGTCGCGGAGTCTACCCCGCTAGTGCAGGAGACTTTCCCTTACACCGGCACCCTGAACTCGCGCAAGTTCGCGACCTCTGGCTCCGTGACCACCGCCGCCGGCCTGTTGTCGCTCAGCGGCGCCGCACAGGCCGAGACGCTCAGGCGCTGCAAGTACCGTGCGGGGCAAGGGCTCGTCTGCCGCTTCACGGCGCTGTTCCCTGCCACGCCCAACGTGGCTAATTCGGCCATGGCTGGCTTAGGAGACGACAACAACGGCTTCTTCTATGTCCAGGACCAGACCCGAACTAACAGGCTACGGATCTTGCACCGCAACGCGACTGTCGACACTTACATCGACCAGAAAGACTGGAACCTGAACAACTGCCTGGGCGGCGACGACGTCATGGACCGCAAGGACTGGGCCAAGGGCAACATCTTTCAGATTCAGATGCAGTACCTAGGGTTTGGGGCCGTCACGTTCTCGGTCGAGAGGCAGTCGGACGGGGTGCTTGTCCCGGTGCACCGAATCCAGTACGCGGGCGCCAACACGACGCCTTCGCTCAGCAACGCCAGCTTGCCGTTCAGGCTCAAGACCACCGGCGCGGGGGCCTGGTGCGCACTGCCAGTGTCGGCGTCCTGGTCGAAGGCCCCGTGAGGCAGCTGGGCCTCAGCTTTGCGCGCACGAACGTGCAGACCATCGGTACGACCGAAAGTAACGTGCTGGTGATCCGCAACAAGAGCTTGATCGGCGCCCTCCCCAACAACGACCTGCTGTTCCCGACTCTGCTGACCGCCACGGCCGTCTCTGGCACCAAGCCCGTGATCCTGCGAGTGCTCACGCAAGCCACGTTCGGCAGCGCGCCGACCTACGCGAACCACGACGCGGCCTCCAACACTGAGTACTCCACGTCCCTAGTCACGGTGTCTAGTGGCAATGCGGTGGCCGCGTGCGTCGTGTCAACACAGGCTCGGCGTCTGCCAGCCTCGACCTGAGCAGGCTCAATATCGCCATCGGGCCGGGAGAAGTGCTCTGCATTGCGGCTAGCACTACTTCCGGCACCGCAGACGTGCATATGAGCTTGTCCTGGTACGAAGACGTATGAAAAAAAAAAGAAAGTTCGTCTTGTAATTAAAACAAAAATGAAAAAAGTCGTGTCAATCGACCCGGGGCTGAGACACCTCGGAGTGGTAGTGCTCGAGAAAAACAACATCACCAACGCCATCGCAGTCACTTATGCCAGCGTGCTGAGCATAGCCAGACAGGACGACACTGACAGCTTCAAGACCAAGTCCCTGTCGGCGTGCCTGCACGCCATCGAGGAAGTGCACAACGCCGATGTGTGTGTGGTCGAGGACCAAAACTTCGGGAGGGCGAACACAAACCCCGACAACCTCTTGATTCAAGCGGCAGCCGGCGCAACGATGCTGGCACTCGGCGCCAAGGAGCTACTCTACTATCAGAGCTCGTTCAAGTTCAGTTGCTTTTTCTCGCTTACTCCGACTATGTCCGGTCGAGTTAAAGGGAAATACAAAGTTCAGTCTAAAGTATTGGCACAAAACCTCGTAGAAAGTTTTAATGTACAAGGCGAGACCAAAGGTCTTAGCGAAAACGAACACCTTGCGGACTCACTCGGTCTTGCTTTTTGTGCGCTGGTCAGAGGGAGCGGATCAGCGCGGGTCGTCCAGCAGGGAGTGTGTCGCTCTGAGCCTGTGCTGATCCCTGTGCCGGTTGGGCTGCAGACGCGGAAGAAGGAGCAGGAGCAGCCGCCTTTTGTTGGTTCCATTGCTCGGAGATGACCTTCATCCTCATCTTGTGCTCAAGTGCGCGAATCTCGGGGTCCTGCATCTTGGACTTGAAGAACTGTAAACAGTGGAAAAGCGATTTTTATAAAAAGCATGCGCCAGTGACAGTGTTACCTCGTTATAGGCACTTGGCGCTCTTGGCTTGCGCTCAGGCTTGGCGGGAGCAGCAGCAGCGGTGGCTTGTCCACAGGTCGTGCAGTTGGAAGACATCTTTAGTTTGCCCTTGTCCTTTGTTATAATAGGGCGTCAAGAAGATTCTTTTTTTCCTCTTATTAAAAACCTCAAACGTCTGGGACGGCCGGTGCCACCACTCTCTCGTCCGGGCACCTCACCGGGAAAAAAATGATACATACGCACCCGACCACCCCGACCACGAAAACTGTGATAATCGCCAGCACGAGCGGTTCCATTTTTCACCGTTGCCTTCTTTAATAATTAAAATACATAAAATCTAAGAATTTTTTAAACCGAGGCCACCTCCAGGCTTCCGTTCATTTCGTGAAGGTACTTGAAGTACGCCGAATAGATCGTAATATCGTACAAGCAGTCAATAACTCCTCGTCTGCCCGACACGGTGGCGCTGACGACCATCTCTTCTTGGGCGTTGTAAGTAGCCGCGGACACGTCGGGCGCCTGCTGGAACTTCAGCTTCAGCTGGTGGAAGTCGCCGCGGGACCAGATCACGGCTGGTCGTTCAGATCCGTGACGGACGCGGTGTACTCCATCGCCGCATTGGTCTCCCAGTCGACCGTGTTGGTCGCGCCAGCTCGTGTGTTGCTGAACTTGATCTTGACCCCGCACGCGCGCAGCCAGCTCGAGCTAGCCAGCAAGGTGTTGAGGTTCGTCAGCGCGGCAGTGGCGGGCGACGTGTAGCGCCGGTCGGTAATTCTGGCAAAAGTGAGGTCAGAGTCGATGTCAAGGACTGCCACCGTCACGCCCTTGAAGTCCACGGTCAGGCGGTTGGTGTCGTTTAGGGCAAACACCGCGGTGTTGGCGTACCAAGCCCCGTACTTGTACGTGACGGTCGATGCTACCGGCGCGAGGCCAGCGTTGATCACCAGGCGCTCGCGATTGCCGACAAAGGTCTTGTAGCCGTCCATCACGCCGTCTAACATGCCTTTGGGGTCGTTGGTAAACGGGATCATGTACACGCTGTTGGACTTCAGGTAGGAGCTGCGCACCAACTGTCCCATCGTCTCCTCGCGGAAAAAGCGCTCGTCGATCGGGGTCCCTTCACCCAGCTGACTACGCCCGTGGACATCTTCCAAGTCAATCGTGGCCGAATCTCCAAACGAGTCGTAGGTCATCAAACGCCCCGTGGTGTCGTACGTGTACTGCGGATAGTAGGTAGTAGTATCAGCGCCAAGGTAGCTGTACGAAGTCTGGTCGCCTGATTTGCGGATGAAGACAAACAGCGCGCCCGAGTGGTGGGAAATTGGTCCAGGTCGATCGCTACTCGGTCAGATGCCTTGATGCGCTGGCCGTAGGCCGTGTATTGCACAAAGTCGATGTATTTTTGCTCGGCGACCTTGCCCATCTTCTGCGGGCTCCGGCCCAGACGCATCCCGTTAGGCAGCTGCGTGCAGCCCGTGATGAAGCGGATCTCGTTCAAGCTGGCAGTGCAAGGCACGGCGGGCGCGGACTGGCCGTTGACTGCCGACTGGGCCGCCACGAAGATCGAACCGCGCGGGTAGAACCTGATTTCGAGGTCACCGCGCAGCGTGCTCAGGTCCAAGTCCATACCGTTCAGCCATGTGTGAACAAGAGGCAAGTAGAAGTACTGCTCTGCGTTGTTCTCCCACTGGCGGCCGCTGACCTTTCCTGTCTTGGGGCACATGTTGACCATGTCGGCGATCTGGTCGATGGCCTCTTGCGGCAGCGTGTTGAGAACCAAGTGCATCATGTCTCCGTGGTACCTCGCGATTTCAGTGCCCGTCAAGCGGTCGAGGTACTCGATCCGCTCGAACCACATCGTGGTAGGCAAAACGCGCGAGTCGGTCGGCTGGCTGCCGCTGGTCGTGAACGTGATTTTAAAACGCAACGTCGCATCATGGATCGCACCGCTTTGGTTATTTTCCAGAATAAAGCTAAAAAACGCAGTGTTGCTCAGCGCCGAGGTTGCGGGGGAGGGCGCCATGGCCGTCTGCGTCCAGCAAGGGCGTGCATTGATCGCACGGGCGTGCTCGGCATCAATCACGATCTCCTGGCCGTTGCGCGCCCTCTTACCGGTAGCGATTTTCTGCTGCTTGCTAGCAGGGGGCACGACGACGGTGGCGGAAGACATCGTCGTTGCAGTATACAATATTAAGGACAAAGAAGATTTTTTTTATTTTTTCAGGATCATGACGGCCCCGATCGCCGCGGCGCCGACCGCCAAGGGCAGTGCCATGGACTTGAGGCCGCCCTCGGCGTTGTCGCCTAGCTGCTTGGTGGTGTCCATCGCTTCTTTCGGGATGTTGGTCACCTTGTCGATCTGCTTGCCGAAAAAGCCAGTGATGCCCTTAAGAGTGCTGCCGAACTGTCGCAGGCCCTCGCGAGTACGTTCCCTTCTCTCCGCCTTTCTGCGCCCTACGCGCTGTTCGGTGGCGGCGCGGGCGTCCTTGCGGGCGGCCTTCTTGGCCGTGTGCCTCTCGTGCCTTTCTCGTGTGCGCTTGCCCATCTTTCTTAATTAAACTTGATAAGTCACGAAAATTAAATTTTTTTATTTAAAAGACAATGACTTGGCAGATGCGTTCCATGACTTGCGCAATTTGTCCCAGGAACTGAGCGTCCTTGGCCAGACTTTGCTTGGCCAGAAATCTTTGCTGCAGATGTTGCAGGGCGGCAGTCGGAGCACGAGTCTTGGCGGCCAGTTCAAACCAGATGCCAGCTTCGCTCTGGACGTACGCGGCGAGCTTGCCGTCCTTGTAGGCAGGCAAAAAGAACTTTTCAACGGTCGCAACTTGTTGCTCAAGACCTAAGTTCCACTGCATCCGCAGGTCCTTGCTCTCGCCGAGGGACAGCAGCCCCCAGTTGTCCAGCACAGTCTCCAGGTCCGCAAAGAGCTTCTGCAGCGCTTGGCGCT